>VXAZ01002700.1:4092735-4208968 GCA_013399875.1 Gymnorhina tibicen
CGCGGCGGCGCCGCGCCTGACGCGACTTCCTGAGCGCCCGGCCCGGAGCGCGGCCCTTGCCCGGCCCCGGCCCCGGCCCCGCCGCTGCCCTCACGGCCCGCGCACCCCTCGCACCGCTGCGGTGCCCGTGCCCAGCCCTGCCCAGAGCCGCTCTGGTCGCCCCGGCCCTGGTGCAGCCGCCGCATGGTTCAACAGCCGCTTCCTCGACCCCCTCCCCCAGCCCAGAGAGAGCAGCGACTCACGGCTGTTTTGCTCTCAAATCTGAGCTGATAAACAGGAAAACGCTGGAAAAATGATGTGAAATGGTGTTTAAATGGGTTTGCAGGGACTCGGAGTTGCCGCTGAGAACAATTGCAGAAATTTCGGGACAGGTATCGATCTGCCTGCCCGGCCTTGCAGCAGTGCCAGTTTGCCTTTTACTGAGAGCAAAAGTAAATGTTGATTGAGATTGCTGCACGTAACCAAACAAGGGCGAGAGTATTTTTTGGCTTTGGCATTCTTGGGCTATTTAAAGACAGTTTCTCTGTGGCTTGAGTTACAGCCCAGTGTAAAGGCTCGTGCCTGCATTTCTTCTCTGAATGTCCAAATCACAGCAGTGCAATACAGGAATAAACTGACAAAATACACAGTATCATTTATACTAATGCAAATACTCTGGTTACAAATTTAAGTACCACAAAGTGTTAGTCTTCCTCTTAAGGTCTTCTTTCCAAATGTTGTTTTGAAATTATTAAAAACGAGAATTATAAGGTAAGTATTACAACTGCCTTTCACACATAAAGGAAAACGCCTAAGATGTGACAGACAAAAACCTAACTGCTGCATGCATAGGGGAACTGCCCTAGTTCCCACAACTGAGTGCCTCCAGGGAATACAACTGGAGTATTAGAGCTGATAGTTTACGAAGAGTATTCTGCAGTTTGTGGGTCAGAAGGGATTTTGAGTCTGAAATTTCCTCCTTTAGCAAGCAAAAATACTTAACTTTGTTGCAATGTGGACATTAAAATAAAAGACAGCAAAAGTAGGTGTACTTTTCAAATTAAAAAATACAATAAGATATGAGCTAGTGAAATGTAGAACTCATATAAAGTTTGTATTTCTGTGTAATAAGCAGTCCAGTATTTGTGGATAGCAAATAGTTTTCTAAAACATCATATTTTGTACAAAGAAAGGACAATCGCTAATTATATGTCTTAGAGCACATTCACATACTAAAGTTTTCGTCCAGTTTTTCATAATCTGCGCCAGGAATTTCAAATGTCAGTTCTGGTGAAGGAGAGTTGGTGAAATAGTGCCAAACACCCACTTTCTAGTTTTGGTCTTGAAAAGGAACATACTGAGAATCTCTGGCCACTTCTAAAATACAAGCCCTTTGCTTTATAATAAAGCTTTTGACTTGATGTCAACTTTTTCTTGCAGTGATTTGTTGAAAGTCAGTTGAGAAAGAGGGGTCAGATTCTGCTTTCAGCTGGCTCTGCTGCAGCTAAGAGGATTTGTAGCTGCTTCGCTAATCAGAGCTGAGCCAGGAGGCCGTAAGTGTTTCACCGACAGTCACAGTGCTACTGTCACATCTGTGCCCTCTGTCACTACACTCTCACCTCGGCTTTGCTGCTCAATGAGCATCTCACTGCCTTAGTGGAGGCCAGAGAAGGAAATGCCTGTCTTTGATCCTGTGACCAGCAGCAAGGCCACATCCCACACCCACGGTTGCGTGGTGTTTGACCCAGGGGTGTTGGAAGCATCGAAACGGGAAGCTCTGAACTCCACTCAGAAAAGCGAAATCCAGTGTTACATCATGTGTTTTTGTAACTCTCTTTGTATAAGCAGCAGATCACAGAAGCAGTCAAAAGTCCCAATACAATGCTGCAGCCCACGTCCTGATCATTGTTTCCAGCGTGAGTCTACGTGCAATGGGAGAAGTCAGAGCTTGAATCATGCTAGAAATCACATTGGAGGAGATGATTCAAGAGCTGGTTTACATGATAACTGAATATAACAGAGATGGCAATGAACACTTATACATCAAGTCTAAGAAGATGCAGGAAATAAAAGGCAGTTAAAAATCTTACTAATGTCTTAGTTAATAAATTGTTTCACTGCATTTGTATTGTTATATGGGAACTTCTTAGTAGGTACTTCATAAAGGACCCTCAATACTGCTTACATACAACTTAACCTTCTCTAAGTATGGAATCATATTGATTTTTTTTCCCCTTCCACTCATAAAATAGGGGATCAAAGAGGGCACTTGTTTTCAGTGTACTATAATGTATCTCAGAGCAAGCTCTCAGCCAATGAGTATAAAGCCAGCTTGTCTGCTTTGCTTCCCTGTATAAAAGATGACCAATAGTACATTTAAAACCTAATATGGAGATTTTGGCATGTTTTTTCACTGTACACTTTACCACTGGTATATTTTTTTCTGGTTGCAAAAGAGTTATTTCTGTGATATAAGTAATACAAAAGTCAGAAGAAAAGCCTCAATGGCTTTATCATAATTTTGTGCAGTCTCTAGAGTCTGATTTTAGTATCATTTACAAGAAAACTGCTTAGGCTATTCTTTAGACTGTTTTGAAAAAAATAGTAAATAGATACAGTGTTTTACTCAAACATAGTGATTCTGTATAATAATGAATGTTTCTTGTATGATTGTAGAGCAGTTTTCCTGTTTTTCTAACCTTAAAAAATTCTTGGCTTACTGTAAAATAAGTCCAGAGATAATTTCGTCACTCATTTGAAAAGGATCCTGAATTAGTCTAATGGGAATTGCAGCTTAACAAGATCTTTTTACACTTGTATAAATCCTCAGGCTTAGTAGTAAAATCTCATTTCAGTATTGAAAGCTTGGTGGTGATGTTGTGTTGCCATGGAATCAAGCAAATGGGAAAAATTTTGGAATGCCCCGAAGGAGCAGACTTTCAGAGCTGCATGTGCTCCAAAAAGCCCAAATACTGCTGGGTTTCACTTCCAGAAAAGGGAGATTCTATCCTGCTTCCATTGAAACCAATGGGAGGCTTGCCACTGATCTCAGTAGGAGTGGAAGCATGCCTGAGTTTTGCAATCCATCTTTTTAAAGTCCTTAAACCGAAGTGTTTGGCACACCAATGAGTCCAGGGAAGTGATTTGCATATGATGGCAAATGAGCAGAACCCTGGCTTTGCGTGAATAAGCTGCTGACCACATTTGTGCATAGCAGCCTGCAGAAGAGAAAGAGCTGGCAGGACTCTTTTTTTCTAAAAAAATGATTGGTCCTTCCTATGTTTAAATTCCTCCTGAAGCTTCCAGTGGAGTTCAGCAAAGTACCTGTTTGCTGGACAAAGCTGTGGGGAGGAGGGAGCAGGGACAAGGGGACTTCTTTTCACATCGCCTCTACCCCGGGTCTGTTCTCCGAGCTCATTTCCAGCGATTCCCATGATGTCACTTTTAGTAATGGAGACATGTTTACAAAAGAGTACACAGCATCCTCTTTAAAAAGAAACTTTCAACTTGGGGAGCGCCACAAAAGTTAGGAAACCAAAAACTGTGTGAGGAGGGAGTAAAGATCCAGACAAAGGTTCTTTATTTGCAGTGACCGAACTTGACCTCACATGACTATGAACAATAATGAATATGCAGTTTGGCAGTGGCAGAACTCGGTGTCAGCAGTATTGCCTTTGGTATACAATATATTAAGAGCATCTGAGAGTGGCAAGTGGCCACAAAATGGGCTGATAATATTGTATGTAGAAATGGTTTGTGTACTTTATACCTCCTTTCAAGACAAATGATTTTTTTCTCTTCTATTTCATCCCCCTTATCTTCAGAACAAATACAAAATTTGTTAAGAGTAGAGTGACTCTCTCCTATGTAATATAGCATATCATGTTTCTGTAATTTTGGAAAGATAAGGGGCATTTCAGCCCAAGCTGCTCCTAGCTTTTCCCTTGAACTTGTTACTCACATTAGTACAAAAAAGGCTTTTGTTCTAAAAAAGCCTTTCTAAAAGAAAAAAACAGTGTAACTAACTGGTTTAAACCCAGTAGAACTAACTTTAACACTTCCAAACTTAGCGCCATTTTTCTATCAAGAAATTACACGCATGCATTTTGTACAAATCAGAAAATCCTAACTATCCAAAGGAATTTGCCAGCATTTTTAATACAGCAATACGGCATGGCAGAATTTGGAACAAGATTCTCCCATACTCGTGCCTTGAGCAATTATCTGCCATAACAATGCAAGCTTCCCTGTGCCTGCTGTGAGCAAGGGGGATGTATTGTAAGGGTGGTTACAGTTCTCCACTTTTGTTTCTTGAGGGTATTTGCAAAGCTGACACTCTCCAACAGCTGATTTTATCTGAAAAAAACCAGATGAAGCAACTAATTTACTGCATATAGGCCCTAAATAATGCTGGATATTCGAAGTTATTATCCATTTGTAAATCATTAAAAATTGGTATGCATGGGGGACTCTGGTGTTTAAAGGATACATTGCATTTGCAGATATTTCAAGTTTCACTAATAACTTTATTATCAAGCCAAATAAACTTATACTTCTTGTCAACTTCTCTGCAAAAAGCAAATACTTTCTTCTCATCTAGTTCCCTCTTCAGGAATCCAGAACTGCTTTCTACTCCTCCAAAAGAGAAACCGGGGAATATAATAGAAAATAGAGAAATCTGAGAGCTAAGGGCAGTATGGGCAATTTTGAAAAAATGGCATCTCACAGAAAAATCGCAAAATCATGATCTTATCAAATGTGCTGTGACCCATGCTTGAGTCACAGAACTGCAAATTGCTCTAGAATAACAAACCCCCTAATTATTGTGAGGTTCTAGGCAAGTGTTCCATCAGTATCTCAAAAGGAGGCACTTTTCACTGCTCAGGTTTGCTCTATTGTGCAGCTGTTGGCTTTAGATGGACTTGTCACATCTTGTAAAGTATTGTAGATATTGGAAGTCAGGATCACAGACAGCTCTTTCAACAACAGTGCTCAAGAGGCTTTGCAACAGATTGTGTGACCCAGGTGTTGAATCACACCATATCCCACCCCTCCCCTCATTTTCAGGTATTTGGAACCACAATCAAGGCAGTGCTGGGTGGGATATTGGAGAGTCTTAATGCCTTTGACATGAAAGACACAAGACCTGTTCGTTGGGAAATTTTCTCAGAATTTTGGAGCCATCTTTTGAAACACCTTGGGAGAGTTAGGAAAGTGTCTGGGCATCTGTTCTGCTCTGATGCAATGGTCCTGATGCAGACTGTCATATATTCCAATAGGCTTTACACTCCCAATATTTTCCAATCCCTTATGTGATGATCTCTTATATAGATGAACAGAGAGACACCTCCAAAGGGCAACACTCCCTGCTCCCCAATTTATCCAAGAAAACAAAATGGATTTGCTGATTTTTGGCTTTGCAAAAAGCACAAAGGAACTAAAAATCCCCGTAGATGTCTAGATATATTTCCTTTTTGTCAGTCTCACTAAAAAATAGAAGGTCTTCAGCTTTAGTTTACCATAGATATATATAATTAACTTTATGTAACTGAGATTTTATCTATGAACACAATCAACAAAAAGTAAACTATAAATTTTGCCTCAGCGTGACAAAATTAACTGAGAACCCTGACAAAAAGCAGTTTTTTGCTTTTGGCCTTCTCTCTGCACTGATCTGGCTACACCAGTTGTTACATTCCAATTCTGACACTCAAATCATGTTGAGCAATTTTCCCACAGTGTGCTTCCCAAACAAAGGCATTTTTCCCACTCCCACTTATGTGTCTTTTGCATCTGGGAACTGCAGAAAAATGTCCTTGTTTTAAATCCTAAGATCCAGCCAACCATTGTATTGCAATGCTAGATTTCAAAAACTATGGGTGATAATTTGACCAAAACAATACCAATTGACCCAGTGAAAGCATACTTTTTCAGTTACTAAATTACAGATATTCAACTCATATCATGATAAAATCTTACATGGGGTTTTTTTCACTGTTTGAAGCATAACCTAATACTTTCCCAAGCACCTTATACCTTCATGAGAGCAGAAATCTTTTTATTTGTATACCCAAAACTTCTAAATTGCCTGGTTATTCCAGGGTATTCACCTGAAATGGCAGAAAAGGGTATAATCTCTCTCCAGGAGATTAGTTTTTGCAGGTCCTGTCTTTCCCCTTTATAAAAGAACAGAACATATTACTAGCTTTGTATTTCACACATGACCAGCCATTGCTTCAGGAGAATTACATGGGTCACAGGCTGGATTTGTAAAGATGCTCGTGAGCTAAGTCACCCCACAGCTCTTTCAGATTTAGGATAATGAAGGGTCATATGTGCCTTGTTTATTCTTACTACACTTTCCCCTTTCATTATTTCCACAGGATTAATAAAGCAAGAGCGGTTTTCGGAAGGTTCTTGTTTATTTTACTTTTACCTACAAAAAGAGACTAAATATTCCCTGAAGCAAAGTACCCCAGGCTGTAGGCCAGGTCTTTTGAGGGAGAGAAGTGATTGGTGCCTTTGATTAGAACATCATCAACTTAACCTGAGGTACAAGAGAAGATTATATCAGATTTTGACTTTAAAAGCCCTGTTTTTCAGAGACACAAAGTTACAAAGAAAAAACATTTCATCCAGCATAAAAAAATTGAGCAAATTTGAGCAC
Source organism: Gymnorhina tibicen (assembly GCA_013399875.1). Taxonomy (NCBI): domain Eukaryota; kingdom Metazoa; phylum Chordata; class Aves; order Passeriformes; family Artamidae; genus Gymnorhina; species Gymnorhina tibicen. Next base: position 4,099,382 of record VXAZ01002700.1, read on the forward strand.
CTCTTTATCAGCATCATTTACTGAAAGCGTCACAGTGGTTCAGGTAAACTAGTATTGGTGTTAACTCAGGTCGAAAGACAAGATGAGGGGCCTCTTGAAGCCACAGTGTCTTATTTCTTCTGAGGAAAAACATTACCACACTGCAGATAACTACCTCTGCATTTTGTGACAGAACTTTTTAATTAATGTTGTGGATTGACTATACTGGTGTGATTTTATCGTAGAATCTTAAGGGTTAGGAAGGAACCTTAAAGATCATCTAGTCCCAGGCCCCCCTGCCACAAGCAGGGACACCTCTCAGTAGAGCAAATTGCTCAAGGCCTTATCCAACCTAGCCTTGAACACTTCCAGGATTGGGGCATGCACAACCTTCCTTAGCAACCTGTTCCAGTATCTCACCACCCTCACAGTGAAGAATTTTTTCCTAATATCTAGCCAAAGTTTCCCCCTTTCAGTTTGTAAATATATGTAATTTATAAATATACCATAATAATAATAAGTATAAATATAATATAAATTATAAATGTTTCAATTCTGTTATGAAATACAAGAAGTAATGAGCAGACCAGTGCACTTTGAATGTGCATTCAGAAATCTGCTTTAGTGGTCAGACTATGCTGGGCATGTGTGTGCCTCTGGCTCTTCCTTGCAAAAAGTTTTCTTCTCGTCCTGAGCTACTGCAGTGTCTCTGAGATCAGACTGAGCTTCCCCAATCCAACTCAGTTGTGTTTCCACACCGGCTTTTTTCACAAAAGAACTTTCTGTGCATTTTCACCTGTGACATTTCTCAGACACATTTTTGTGGGTAGCTAATGTTTAGTATTTCTTACATGACACATGTTTAGAATGTGCTAATTAAGTTAATGCATAAAAAATACTTGGAAAGCACTGGCCAGATCGGAAACTGGAGAAGGCTCCTGTGTACTTAAGAAGTAATTTCTGGAACAGTCTTCCAAGAGAATTATGTTGCGAATATCAGTCCCATGTCCAACCTACATCATGGCATCATCTGACATTTTTGGCCATTCCTCATTCAGTTTCAGCTCCTCTGGTAGATCATTAGTTTGTATGGGCCAGGAGGTACCATCAGTAATCCTACCCAGTATGATGAAACATGGAGCAAAATTTCATAGTTTGTTTACCCAAGCAATACCTGTTACTAAAAATAACTTGGTTACTATATTTTAACTAATACTTCAAGGACTGGCCTAGATATCTTATCTACTTCTGATCAGCCCTCAAAATGAGAGCAAATACATTTTGAAATATAATTTATTTTCTAATCTAGGTGTTGTTAAATCTCAGTAAAAGGCAAATATGGAGAAAAAGTCATCCATGTCTGTACTTAGAATATTTGGAAGCAGAACCATGCACAATCGAAGAGTCCATATGCAATTTTGCAACTTTGTGGTCAGTAGCATGATCCACTCTCTTTGCTCTTTGTTTTTTCTATTCCTCTGAGAACTCTATGTAAGAGGTTTCCTGACCATACATATATGTGATATCCCTGTGGTCAGTTAATATTTGGAATTTGAAGAGGCTCTATACAAAGTAAGGTGTGCATTTTCAGAGGACCACACTAGAAAATATATCCTGGTGGAGCCCTCCAGTGAAGAAGTGCCTGAAATATAACTTGTGTTTGCTATGGGAATCCAAATGAATTATTTAGAAAGGTTTTAAATTAATGGTAGAGAAGGAAAGGAGGTAATGTTATAGCTAAAACATTTTAAATTCCAACTGTGTCTATAATCCTTCTGATTTAGACTTAAAAAACTGTTTCGTTTTTGCTAAACTGAGATTCCTTTTCTCATCTCCATTCTCTTCACTTTCTTCCATTCCAGGCTAAATGCTGTATTTAGTGCAACGTCCAAGACATCTTTAGACTCTTTTTCCTCAGTACAGATCCTGACTTAGCCTAATTAAAATTAAATACAAGAAAAAGAGCTAAAACAGTAGACTTAGTATGAAATAAATTTAAAAATCATCTTTTGAATGTTAACTATGTCTTCTGATGTCTTCTCTATCTACATGTTATTTGTGTTACAAATCCTTGGGGTTAAATCATAGCATGGCAAAAGCCAACAGCAAATCTCCTACCTTGACTAGGAAAGCTGCATCCCAGAGGTGTATGATACAAATATCACAAAACTTAAATACTCTATTACAGGACAACCACAGCTACCTACCTTCTGAGCCCTACTTGAGCTTATACTCCACACTTCTGTATTAACCAAGCACTTGAATTATGAAGGTAGGGCTTAATTAATGTAAAATTTTTTCAACTTAGAGTAACCTTTGAAACCACACTTACACTATCAGTTGTGATTTGTGCAGGAAACCTCACGGAGCTGCAATCTATGCATCCTTACGTAACAGGCATTAAGAAGCAGTTACACAACTTAATGCAAACACCACAGGCAGATGAAAATCCATGGCACAGACAGGATCTTGAGTAATCATCAAAGCAGTGCCAGAAAGCAAATTCTACCTGCAGAAAACATTTTTTCGTGTTAAATCCATTTCCTGGGATGCTCTGTAGTTCTGTTGCTGGTAGCCTTAATAGTCTGCCACAAAGTGGGTTTTCACTGTAAAGTTCTTATCCTTCAAAACCTCTTAATACAAACTTTGACCATCACTGCCAGAAAATGTGTGTGCAATTCAACTCATATCTTTACTGACTGCAATAATAAACTTTTGGTCTAAAACAAACAGGTCATTAGCAAACAGGTACTTTTGTGCACTGAGGTTACTTGGGCCTCTCTCCTCCTGTCATCCCATTTTTCACTCAGTGTTCAGACACTTAGAGTTTGATGTCTGAGTAAGTCTTCAGGATGCCAGGGCACTGCAACTTTCTCAAATTTAGTACAGGGGAAGAACATACTGCATTTTTCAGTGCACAAAGTTTATTAGTGTCCTCTAATTAAAACTCTTAATTCAGGCAATATTTTTATCTCAGGGGTTAACTTAGGTTACAGGGTATACCTAAAGTCAGGCAGTTATGGCTATCCATACCTCTGTTCTAAATTGGAGAAATGGTATCCAGTTATCTTTGTACTACGTTCAGAATATTTTCTTGATAAAATATTTCATTTTTAGTGAAAGGAGCATTCCAAGACCTACTTTAGATACTTCATAGTGTGGAAGTTGAAGTGCTATACAAAGTATTGCATGGGAAAGGCTCTGGTCCCTTTTACACCAGTAGAGATTGGGATGACTCCAAATTTTCATTGGTATAACAAAGCAGAATTTTTCCCTCAGCCAAGATGCACAGGGATGGCAAGACATAACTATGTGGTCAGAAATTGTAGTTGAAAGATGAGTAGTTTATCACAGTTTAACTACACGACATCTTCAGAAAACACTCAAGTATTTAAAACATCATCAGGCCTCAAATAAGACACAGATGGGTTTTTTTCAATCTGTGACATTGCTTGCTTCCTTGACTGATGTGTTCATAATGGATAAAGAGGTGATGTTTTTGAATCAAATATATTCAAACAGCAATAAAATAGTAATACTGGATAACTAAGGCACACAGAGTTGGGCTGCATTAAGGCAGGTAGGAATGCTGAAAGAAGTTTGAGGTTTACCTTTTTCACAGCCTGATAAGAATCCACCCATCCAACTTTGCTTCTAACCCACCAGTCTATTTGCCCTGCTGAGTATCCTGTTTTAGTCTTCCATCTCTCCAAACACAATCACTTGGAAATACTGAAATAAATACATTCAGTCACTGGAAAGCCTATCCAACAAAGCCCAAAGACCAGGTTTAAGAGTCACCTGAAGGCCTGACCCTTCCTGGTTCACCTTTTTTTTTTTTCGCCCACCTCTCAACAGAAAGAAAACACCCCATTCCTTTGGGATTTTTTGGCTAAAACATGCTAGCGGCAAAATATATCCCTCCGCAGGGAGGTGTGCAGTGATCTAGAGAGGGGAAATGATACACCTGAAAAAGAAGTCCTCATCAACCATCACACTGGTCCAACTGTAGAGGCAGCGGAAGGGTGTGAGGAATACCTGAGGGAGGGGCAGGAGCTGTGCAGAGTAGCAGAGCCATTAGAAGAAGTGTCTATGGAGCTGTACTCGAACAGTCACATCCCACTGCTTGTGAGGAATAGCATTGTTTCCTGTTATTGAATGAGAGCATAAACATGGGGCAGGGGGAGCCCCAGAATGAAAACAGACTTCATGGAGAATGAGGTCAAATTGTGGCTTTAAAAGTACATGCTTTACATGATTTATCCAGGTTAGGGCTTAATTTTGTTTCCTGGGAGTAAAAAAAAGAAAATAGCTTAAATACTGATAACATATCTTTTATCTCATTTAAATTCCCAGTTAAAAAATATCCAGTTTGTTTGCATGCCAACAGTCAAATTACCAGAATATATTTGTATTAATTCCCTTATTAAAACTGCATTGCATTTGTCAGAGCCCTTTAGGCCACAGTAATGTCAATGGGATTAATCACCAAAGCATTCTTTTCTTGATCAAGGTGTTTTCCTCAAGTATTGCTACAAGTTGCATCCAATTCAGCCATCCTTGAGAACACTGTAATTGTGTTGGACAGGAACATCATTATTTCCTTAATGAAACAGGTTTCCAAAGTGGTTTCTACCACCTACAGTTTGGAAACCAGTGTGCTGCCATATAGGATGGCTTCTTTCCTTGCCTACTGTTGGCAAACTGCCATTTTATCTCTGTATGCTCAGTTAACACCTCTACTTACAAACTAAAGGATCTATGAGTACAGAAAAAATCTGAGAAATGTGATGAAGCATTTATGTATCATCTTCTGACCTTCATATCTTAATTTTTTAAATGTTTCTTTCTACTGGTTATTCCAGAACTGTCTGTCATCTACAACATCCTAATTGTATTGTTTTAACTAACAGGTACATACAAACATCATTCCACAGACTTATTTTTAATCAGGAATTTCTCATGCTCAATTAAAAAATAGCAATAAAGGAACACATAAAAAGATAACTGTAAAACAGGCAGTGATTCTAAAAGAAATTAAGCTGCTCTGCTTCACATATTGCTCCATTCTAAGACACCCGAGAAACATTTATTTTCCAGCCTGCAAGTATCCTGAGCACTGTATGGACACCTCTAATTGTATTTTCTTTTATGCAAAAAATATGGAAAAATAACCAGTGTATTACCATGGCCTGCCAATATCCTGCCACATATGTGGTCATGAGAAAGGACATAAATAAAATCTGCCTGGATAAAGAATGATTCATACATAGAGAGGAGGTACCCAGGAGAGGTGCCAGAGATGATCTCTGTCCCCTGCTATTTTATCTGTCTTGCTGAGGCACTTACACGGTTCCCATTACTGTGACACCAGAATATATAAGGACATACAGCTGTTCTTACAACACTCAAATGGGGTGGACAGATTACACGGGTTATCCCGGGTCAGAAGTTTGAAGAAGATCACTGCACAAGCTTCACATGCTCTCAATGGGTAGAAGGTGTTTATTGGCCATTCCTATATAAATCATCACCTAACCTCATTCCCAAAGCATCCAAGTGTTTCTCTAGCATTCATGCTAAAATAGTTGAGAAGTCCCATCTTGGAAGTTTTATTGGACGTGAACCAATGGCTGAAATGACTTGTAGCAACTTCTTTCAGTGCACAACAACTGCTCTTTTGCTATGGTTGTCGAGATAAATATATTCCATAACAAGGCTTCTGAATGTCTATTTCAGTCAATCATTTTAATCATAGAGTGCTGAGTAAGACTGTATTTCCCCCATTGTCCGTGTGGTCATGGGGCAGCATTATACCTGAAACTGATTTGGAAGCAAAACATCCCCGTTTACATGTATGAAGAAGTTATCCCCAAAACATAAATACATGAATATGATCTTGTTAATTTACTGAAGCCAGCAGTGACATTTCTGCATGGAACACAGGTATGTTACCATCTACTCCGAATGATGTTGAGTTTGATGACTGGATGTCACCTGGTAGCTTCTCCTGTAGAGGTACCCATTGCTGGTGGGCTGAGTAACACATTAGTCCATAAATTCTATACATGTGTTTACCACAAGTGGAAGAATAATGTCCTTTATGTAATTGTTCATGATTCCCAGTCAGAAATTTTTAGTATTTTTATAATTATCTTTATCTGTAAAATGGCAGAATACTTACCACCCTGGTAGGACGTTGGGTAGGATAATTAATTGTTGTTTGGAGCTGCTCTTAGACTGATGAATGTTAAGTCCTGCAAGAGAGAGAAATATGTGATCCACTGACACTTGATTAACACACACCTATGTCATCATGTCTGCAGCCTTTACTGCAAGAAACAAGCAAGGCTGGATTGCTCAAAATTAATAATGGGTTTGGACAACACCTGTCAATGAAAAGTAATGTCTTCCATATGTTTACATCTTTTCCATTAAAATACTTCATTTTACAGTTTCATCTAAACAGTTGTCATCCAGTACCATCTTTCTAGCACAATGGATTACTGTATTGCCCATTTTTTGGAAGCTGGACTAGATGACCTTTAAAGGTCCCTTCCAACCCAAACTATTCTCTGACTCAGTGATTTTACTGATGCCAATACAAGTTCATTCTCTTAATAAACTTAAGCAGCAATTTGCTTCAGATTTCATATTTTTTTCTAAATAATTTTATTTTCTAAGCCGATTTATATTTTTTATTCTTGATTCTAAAGCCACAAGGATATATTGTAGCTACCTAGACAAAATCCTCATGGCAGAAAACCTGCAACCAATAAAGGTACCAAGGAAAAAGCATACAAGATCAAATGTCATGAAGTTCCAGATGCCAAAGACACATTCTGCAGCAGCACCATTGCAGCAACATAATGAAGGATGTTTTCAGCATGTATTTAGTACATTTTAACTTTTACTGGTGACAATTCAAGGTTAGTAAAAATCAGAGGGGTTGGACTGGAACTGATTTCAACAATGCTAGAGTTTCACACAATGAACCCATTCAGATGACTTTGGAAAGCTATGGGCTTCACCTTTCATATCTTCATGCTGAAATATCTTTGCTATTTCAGCTGTAACCAATGTGAGCTTTAAGACTAATTTAATACATGAACCTTAATACGGTGCAGTCAGATGTAGGAGCCAACCAAATCTAAAATGTTCTCCATAGGTTTTAATAGCATCTTGCACTAGAGCTGGCTGGATATTTTTGCATGAAAGAATGGATGGAATTATTACAGAAAGTTAGTCTTTATGGGAATTTTTGCTGTTAATCATCTCTCATTTAATCTAAAAATAAGAGCAATTTTGTCCCAATCGCTTGCTGAAAAATGAAGATGCCAGCTCAGAAATACTGCAACACTTATGGAAAGAGAGGATGAGCTCACAGTTTAATAGTGAGAGTTTAATATCAACAATATCATTGTGTTTCAGGAGAGATGCAGTCCAAAGGCAGCTTCCTGCCTTCATTCTCCTCTTCATGCCAGGATCCTTGTCAAGTTTATATGTTCTGCAATACCTGCCCTGGTATAATGCACCTTGAGAGATTTTGTCTGACAAAGAAGTTCATGCCCCTAAATGCATCTCCCCAGGCCTCTGCAGTGGTATTTCTCAATAGAAAAGCTTTTCCGTTTTCTCTCTTTGAAATCTGTGGACAAATCTGTGATCACAGACCGACTTTTCTCTGTTCTGTTTACATGGACAGCATTGCACACACACACGGCAATATTTCCAATAAGTTCGGACATGCAGGGCGGATTGAGTCAGAAAAGCACTAATAGATAATATAGATACAAATTAAAGTCTTGACTGTCGAACACTTGTTGAGCTGAATGGTTCCCTCTCAGGAGGGGAATCTCAGTGATGCTGAAGAAGCCGGCTCGTGACGTATGTATTACTCACAGGAGCCATGGTGCAAGACTGGAAATTCACTTCCAGCTCATTATGCATGTATGGTTTCAGCTGTCCTAATGGCAGGCTCACACAGATACACACATTTTAAATATGGGATGTAACAAAATGGGAGTAACAAAACCTACAGCCATTCAGCACCAGTGTAACAGCAATGTACTGCAGCAGACACCCCTCCACAGCAACTGGGATGAGCTGGTGGCTGCTGCTGTGCCATACTTCAGCATTTTCCATGGAGAGGAAACAGGGCAGAATGAGAGCTGTGAGGAGTTCTCACATTTTTACATCAGCATGTCTAAGTGTTCATAACATGCCTTCAAAATTTCCATTTCAACCCCTGGACATTCATTTTGGAAAGAGTAAGACTGAAGATGCAATGGCAATAAAAGACAAGATGGAAAGATAGACACAGCTCACTCCAAATCAGAAGATTCATTATTTAGTCTTCTTAAATGTATACTTATAAGAAATTAGATTATTATATACTAATACCTAGGAAAATCCAGTTGCTGATATATCTAGTAGGTATTCAGATGAGTGAGAACAGACTTGACGCTAACCAGGTGGGAAAGTCTGAAATAGCAACACAGAAAACCATTGTGGGTTCTTAATCTAGAGGAGTTAACCATCTGGGGCAATATGGCATACATTGTGACCACAACTGGAGCCCCAGCTCTAGCCTGAGAGGAGCTGTGATTCTGCCTCCCTGGGCATCTGTGAGACCTACAAGGTCTGCAAGGTAGCATGTGGTGCTCTAGTACAGTCGGAAGGGGTGATAATTTGGAGATTTTTTTTTAAAAAGCATTATTAGCACTAAACTGGGGTGGCTGAACAGGTCCGAACAAGTTATCTAAATGATTTGCCACACCTTGCTCTTCCATCTGCTTTGTCTGTGCCTCCTGCAACCTAGAAAAATTGTCCTAAATCCTGCTGAGTCCTGCTAATACTGAGAGATTACTGAGAGGCTAAGGAAAAGATGAACTGGACTGAAGGACCAATGCACTGGGTGAGCTTCACCCAGCTGAGCCTTGATATTTATATCTGTCTCTCACACTAGAGAGAAACATTCATTTCTAGGGCACAGTCGTCCTGATCCCGGAGTAGATGCCTCAAGCATCCAGGTGTATCACTTATAACAGGCTCTGAAGGACCCAGTTTCCCTGCACTGAATATAAAATTTGTTTAAGTTGACTATTCCAAATATAGACAAACCATTGACTTCTCGTCATGCCAAACCCCGTCCCAGCTGACAACCTTGACAGTCTGGTATTAAAGCAAATCAATGAAGAGTTTATCCAGATGCACAGGACTGACAGGAAACCCTGAAATATTTGTAGTTACCTAGTGCTACAGCTCAAGGAAGTCAAAGCCTGGACTTTGAAATATAAACAACTTCAGATTGATCACCAGAGGCTTTAACCAGCTCAAATCTCCTCCAACAAAACTTTGTAGCTCCATCTTCCCTGCAGGGTTGCTTCTGTCCTTGGAGAAGACATTAATCCTCCCACTGAGGATCTCCAAGGATCTTGCTGTGATGGAGTTAATTATAGGTAATTGCTGATGTACAATTAAGTATGCTCACCAGCACAATTTGTGGGGTGCATGGTATGCTCTGCTATGCCAAGCAAAAGGATCTGAGAGTGCACAAGAATAAGTACCAGCTTGGACTGCAGGAGATTAGTGATCTGAAGCACCTGCTGTGTGACAGAGACATCCAGGCTTGGATGCCAGTTCAAACAAATTCCTTTAAACAAGGATGCTTTGTGATGTAGTGTTAGGCAATACAATTCTTCCCTAATCAAAATTAAGGAATTATTTTTGAATATTTGCTTTTTACTAGAGACCAGAGGAGGAGTGAACAGAACTGCTAATCCACCCAGTGTGCTACAAATATTGTAAGAAGAGACAATTCTCTTGGTAAGGAGACTGAAAGCTAAAAATATAAGGCAGAGACGGAAGGGCAGCCAAAGGACAGGGTGGTATTCCATGTCTGTGATCACACAGCTGGCCTGTGCCCAGGCCTGTTCTCTGTCCCCACAGCACTGCTTAAATACATCCCAGAGTGTGACAGTGCAAATGAAAAAAGCCTCTAGAGATTGTAGGGGAAAAAAGGGTTGCATGGAATGATGCCTTTCACTGTCCTTAAGTTAACATGAAGCCAAAGTTCACTATCAGTGTAAGAGCAGAGCTGGCAGAATCTGCTGCTAAATGACTGATCCCACCAGCACCAACAGAGGACTCATGGAACCAGCAGTGGGAGTGGATTATGGGGAGTCTCCAATTGGATCAGAAAGTTGTTTTACAGAAACCATTGCACAAATCAGGAGTGAGCCTTAGGACAGACCCAAGGAAAAGCAGCAGTCCTTACTGAACTGGACACACAGATCTGGAAAGGGGCTTTGTGCTCCCCCAAAGTTCCCCAAGTGCTTCCAGTCTGAACACACGGAGATGTAAAAAACAGGAATGTGTTCTACATAATACCACAGAGTCTTTCTATGTTCCACACCTAACAAAACTTAACCACCACAAAAAACAATACAAGCAAACAAACGTACCTTAGCTGAAGAATCTTGGTGGGAAAGTCAAGGGGAAATTATGTCCTCCCAAAATTTTCTGCAACTGTCAAAGACACCCAGAGGTCAAAAATACACAAGACACCCTCAGTGAACACCGTGAGTTTCAGTACAAAGTCCAAAATATTTTGTTCAAGTCATTTCTTCAAAGTTAGGATTAAAAATGAAGCAGCCAAATTAAAAAAAAAAAAAAGGCATCAAAGGATGTTAGTTACAGAATATGAAAAATCGAAAGAAACTGCACAATACATGTGATTCCCTGTGCCAGCGCTAGCACCTAGCATGTACATACTTGAACATAACAGGATTTATTCCTATCCGTGGACTACACAATGTATTTATGTTTGTAATTGATGTATTGCACAATGCAATGAATAGCAAAGTAATAACAGAGAATAAATCAGTTTCCTTGGCACCAGGTTCTGGATAGTACTAATCTGCAAATAGCACATGACTCACTGGCAATTCCCTTTCATATGCCAGTTTAAAGGGAAGGATATAGAAGTTCATCAAATTCTGCCCCTACAGACAGCTATGTCCTGTTCAGACAACCAGTTTATATAGGTGTTGGCAGAGAGCTGTATTGTCCGCTAACCAGAGTCCTGAGCCAAAGATTATTAACCAAAAGGATTTCCCAGAGAAGGATGAGCATGGAATAAGTAAAGCCCTATCTTTAGGCCATTACATCTATGAGAAACAACAGTCGTCACATAAAAGCAGACTATAACGTTTAGGTGAATTAACAGCTACCTGTTTTACAGGTGGAAGAGAATTAATTTTTTCCAAAAAGAAGATGGCAGGAGATTTGTTCTGGAAAGGCTGAATGCCGTCAGTGTTAAGATCATAAGACTTAAGCTACTGCTGTGGGTTGTTTCAACAAGAACAGCACAAGACATTCCAACACATCACAGGAGGATTCCTGGCCTCCATGACATTCAGTCAAGAAATGTCTTTGTTCTGAGCCTTGCTTTTCATTACTCTTTGTAAGAACAACACAGGGAGTAGAAATTTAGCATAGGGGAGGCGGGGGGTGGATGCAACACATTTCCAAACACTGCCTAGTTAATTACAGCTGTGGAATCATACTCAATTGTAGTGTGAGCCAAATAGATTCCAGGTGTTAATTACTTGTTGCTGCATTAATGTTACTTCTATAGTGATTAGAAAAGCTGTGACTCAGAAAAGAGCTACCACAGGAATGACAAGTATTTCAAACTGGAAAGAAACACACTGGTCTTTCCTGATGCAGATCCACCAAGTGGTAAGGTGGTGAACATAAAAGGGACTCTTAGAGCAGATAAAAAAATATTCTACTTAACTCATGCGTGTTATTAAATACCTATTAAGACATGAGTAGCAGATAGTCTTGTGGGGGAAAAAATTGATGAAGTCAGGTCTGCCATGCAAGCTGTTCAGGAAGAACCCTTCTAAGCTGAGAAGTCAAGTGAGTAAATCCCCACTGTCTCTGCGAGACTGATTCCTGTATCTGCACGTGGGTGCTTAGCTAAGGGTGTATCACACCCACAGCTCAACACACACACAGCAGGCTGCACCTCTAGCTCAGCTCAGGATAATGTGTCTACACAGCCATGCACACACTGAAGAAGAGCCTGTACACCCCTGTCTGGTCTGCCCTAAGAGCAGATCCCTCTGCTGCTTGGTGCTCACTTGGCCTCCCATCTTATTTCTTTTTTCTCATTCACTTACCTGGTTGCATTTCTTTTGCCTTTGGATGTTTTTCAAAATCAAATGAATGCTATGCAACAGCTGTGTTATGTGCAATGTTTACCTGGCAAGGTCAGGAAGATGGCAAAAGCTATCAGGCACACAAGGATGGGGGAGAAGTGCAAACAAGAGCAGTTATGTCAGACACTTTCGGAAGCATAGCCAAAGGCAGGGTCAGAGAGACCAGAACAGTTAAAATCACTCAAGTTCTATCCTGAGCACTGCAGTAAGGCTCAAGAAATACTCATGTAGATCATTCCAAATCTCAGGAGAGTAAAAATGTATTTAAATTTTCCCTTGCATTGTGTAAGAAAAGGATTTTTGCCTGAGAAGCAGCTATTTCGTATAGAAGACTTTTGACCACAAAATACTACCTGTATCTCCTAAAGGTTTTTAGGGCAGAAATAAAAGCAGGATGCAGAGGCTGAGTATTCTTCCGCTCCCTATCAGCTGCTCGTTAGCTATTTAGAAACTCATTAACTTGCAAAAGAGACCTTGGCCCTAATAAGTGCCTGGACTGATCAGCCTGCCCCTTTCTCCTTCACCTCTGCCCCTCAGAGCCTTCTACAATGATTAAAGAAAACCACACTTGTTTTGTGTAATTTTAAAAATGGTGTTTTTTGAGCTATCAGGATCTGCACACAACTGTTGAATTCAGTTCTGCCTTGAAGCTTACCAGACCACTCCAGAATTCTCCAGCTTGCTTAGGCACCCTAGTTCTTCATGCATACATGTATCACTCTTAAATTCTTCCCTAAACCAGGCTTTGTAATTTCCTTTCCTTGGCCTTTCATGCAACAGAATCTGTTTTAACTGTGATTGAAGTGTCACCAAGGTCATTCAATCAACTGTAATGTTTATGCTAATCCTCCAATCTTTTTAACACTGTCAATAAGAGTGGATTAATAATGGATTAATGGGTGGATTAAAAAATGGATTAATTCCACCTTCCAAAATTGTAATGTATTTTGTATGTAGATATGTACCCTCCATCACAGTGACAAAAAGAACTTATCAATATAATAGAAAAAGAAGAGGACTCCTCACTTTAATCTCTGTCTAAATGGATGCATTTAACACTCTCAAGTTCAATAAGTACGAGCACTAAAAGATAAACTGTAAAAAAGCAAAATGAGAAAAGTTACAATTGCAAAGCACAAGCACAGTCTTACTTGGGCTCTTAAGCAGTTTAATGTCTGTGCCCAGTGTATGCAAATTATTTTTTATTTCTTGAATTTCTTCCAGTTCCTCAGAAATGTATTTCACATTTATCATGTCTGCAGAAGAAAATAAAGGCTACCATGCCCTGAAACTGGTTGTTTTGGATGACTGGACATGAGATCCTCTACTGCACAGCCACAGGTGCACTCACAGTCCAGCTAAAGCCATTATCTTCCCAGGGAACTGTGATAGTCCTTATTCACCAAAATTAGAGAAGCAGTGTCCCTGCACATGGACTATCAAAATAGTCAGTACAAGGCTTATAAAGTAGTAATACTACCCTAACAACTCCCTAATTAATATAATTAATGTAAATGCTACCTAAAGACTCTTATCTTATTGTAGATATGCACACAGTGTTACAGGAACACAAACTGAAGCTATCATAATCCATTACCATAATTATATATTAATGATAACCCTTGATTTCTTTTTCCAAAACAATGTTTGGAAAACACCATCACTACAGCAACAGAAATTCCAGCAAGAACGAGGATAGAGAGCTCCTGAAGGGTATCCTACTAGTAGCAATTAAATTATATTAAATTAAATTAAATTGCAATCAAAAGATATCTCAGCCTGGTAAAAGTAATAAAATATTTCAACAAAACATGATGCCATTCCACACAAGGAATTTCTTAACATTATATCTAAGAGAGCCATGAAGCTACAAGTCCATTTAAAATAACAGTCAGTGACCTGTTAAAAATGTTCCTGTTCTGGCATCCTTACCTTGAGTAGTCACATATTTACCAAGCTTGAGCCAAAGGTATGGTCAAACCACTGATTAAATATTTCCTGAATTCTACTGCTGTTTTCCTTAGGATTCCATATATGTGTGTACCCTGACCACATTTGCCTATTTTCCTGCATTTTTACATTCTCATAAACAAATTTCTAATTCTGTATTAACTGTCCTTTGTATTCAAACACAATTTCATGCACACACTCAGGCATTTTCAATTTCTTAAAGAGCAATCTTTTAAAAGAAACAAACTAAATAAATGTGTTTTTCCTAAGTAAAAATTTTGGTCTACATTACTCTTGGGAGAAAAGACTTCTGCTTCAGAGAATTCTGTGACAGAGAAACCTTTCCCAAACAAGAAGTGCTTCCAGATTTGTAAGCACAACTGATCAAATACCAGACTTTCGATGGTGAAGAGCACTGCAGTATTTCCATATTCATTCTCTGTAGCCTTTTGGTTGAAAAATTGAAATAATGAATTCTATGGAAATATAGATACATCCTAAAGATATACTTTCCTAACGGGATGGAGCATTATCTCCTTACCAGTTCTCATTTTTAAATAACTTAAGGGCAACAGATCTTCTTCAGAGGGAAAACTGCTTTTCCAAATGGCCCTCTCTGCCAATATTTTCAGGGCAATAACTCTAAGCTGCTCTCAGTAGTGCTGGAGGCTCCTGTGCTTGCAGGATAAAGACCAGTCTGAAGAATACATGGTGGGCTCAACAACCTCCTTGTAAAGTAGTGTCACTGCAGACAAAGTAGCTTCATTGGAAAAGGTGAAAGATAGGAGTTATTGTTTTAAAAAGCTTTTCTGAATGAAACTCAAAATGCAATAGATTTTTTTGGCAAATAAAGAGGAAGAAGCTTCCAGTGCTGATAATAGTGGAAAGAAATCCATCAGTTTTGCAATCCTGAAAATAACTAGATTTAAATTCGTAACTAGCTGCTTTTAAAAAATATGAATTAGGCATCTAAATCACTTGGATCAATTTTTAAAAGGTACTTAGGTGCCAAGCCCCCTAGACTTAAGATATTTACCCATAAACAGAAAGTTTTGCAGAGAATACCACATCATTTAAAATAAAAAAAACTACAGCATACTGGCCAAGCAGAAAAAGCTATTACCGTCACAATAGTCAACCACTTAAATAAATCATCAGCATGATTGATCTCAGTGACCTTTAATCCCAATGGCTCTTTCCCCAGGCCGTCCAGGACACTCTGTCCAGTAGGTTAAATCTAAAAGATAATATCCATTGTAGATAAGATGGCTATATACAGCATTTAGATACAAATATCAGGGCTTGTCCCTGCACCTGAGCTACATTGTCCACTAGTCAGGATGCCCCCAACTTTGGCATGGGCAGGCAAATAAGAGATAAGAGAACCGGAGGAACTGCCCCTCTTGTATGTGAAATGACAGGCAAGGGCAGTCCACACAGCAGGGAAGGCAGGGGCAGGTTCTCCTTGCACACTGAGCTTCAGAAACCTCCCTGAGGAAGGCAGAGAAATGAAATATCAAGGTACAGTTTCCCTCTTTGTGCTTTGAGCTCCTGTGGGCAGGCTGCACCTGGCCTCCTCACTTCACTTGAAGAGAGTGTGGTTAGACTGAGGCTAAAGAGCCCAGGCTGGCTGTGAGTGTGCAGTAATGCAGCAAGCACAAGAGCCTCTATTTCCTTCTCTTTGGATAGTCATGATTAAAATAGCTTTAAAAAGGGAAAAACCATGCATGTGTAACCTGAGATCATAGCAGCAGCCTGATGCCAAGGAATCATGTTAGCTGACCATGATTGTCTGCCCAGCACCAGCTCCTGTCTCCCTGCCTGCAGAGCCTTTCCTGGCCAATGTCATGCTGCTGGTGAGAGGAGCAGAAGTGAAAAAGCAAGTAGGAAACCACCATGGAAACCCTGCACAAAGCGAAGGACTGTTGGAAGGAAAGATTTACAACCAAAATTTCACACACAAGCATATTTAAGTAGCATGGGCAAAGTCATGAAATGAAGGAGATTGATGGAGCAGCAGTGGTGTTTTCTGAGCTCAGTGGAAGGGGTAACTGAACAGAAGGGTGGTGGGACAGGAAACGTGGAAGGAGGTGAGAAGGTGAGAATACCAGAAGGTGACATTACATAGTAACACCCTCAGACATTGTGGGTTTAGTAGCATATTGGACAGACCATAAGGGTTGCAACTACATGAAGAAAATGAAGACTAGGAAGTGGAGAAATGAGCTGATATAGGAATTCCCAAGGCTGACTGAAAGGCTTGAGGTCACCCTGCAGCTGGGGATCTCAGCTGAGCTGGCTCCTGACAGGACATGCAGAAGGAAGGGAACATACAGGATTTGTTGTCCTAGAGAGGAACATCTTTGCAAACTACTTGTTACTAGACACAAGATTAAGGCTTGGAAGAGAAGTAAAAAAGGTCTGGATGACTGAACTTATTTCACACATCTGCTATTCCTGAGTGACATAGTCTTTGATCTATTATTACTTACCTGACAATAAATTATCTACATTATTAGTTAATGAATGTATTGACAAAGGTACAAGAAAATTATGCCCTCAAATCATTGCTTGCTTGCTATATTGAAACAGCAACGTTAAATAATAATTATTATGGATAATGCAAATAATCAGAACAGGCCAAGGAAGGGTCCAAAAGATGGGGCAACATTCAGAGTCAGAAGTCACTTTGCCTTTCTGTGTCACGTGTGTCTGTTTATAGTACACCACTAACACCATCTCCTGGCCAGTTGGTGTCTGGACTAAAATCTTTATAAAGGTCCCAGAGAGCCTGAAATGAAAGGTATTACAAACATAGAAAATACCATTGTTGCCATGTCTTCTCTACATTCATATTCACTTGTTTCACCTATGCCAAAATAATACCATACCCATCCCCAGAATTAGATGTAGAGTGTGGGCATTCCAGCTACATTTTTTTTTTCCAAAGGGTTTCCAGGAAGATGTATCAGAATACTCTCAAATCAGCTTACATTTTCAGAACTGACTATTGATTTGAGTACACTTTGTTTTGGAGCCCTCTGAGAAAAACAAAAACTGATTTTAAGAAAAAGCCTGTGAAAACAGACCCTTTCCCAGTCTTTCAAGTTCAGCACTTTAAGCCTTACACACTTTCTGAAACATCAATAATGTATCTTCCCAACCTATTGCTGTGAAATATTCAGTATTCCCTGTTCTTTTTACTCTTTTTTTTTTTTAAAGATATCAATAACATCCAGAGATGCAAAGAGTAACTCTTCAACTTCATGTGCTTTTTGTGTATCCAAGCAGTCAACAGATCAAGGTCTGTCTCTTTACTGAATTTATCTAGCTGTTTTCAAGCATTTAAGGATTTGACATCTTCTTGATCTTTCAAAATCTTACATATGTATAGATGTCCAGTTAGCATGTTAAGGCATTACCTTGGAGATTGCTCAGGGTTTATTCCTCCTATCTATCAATTGGCCCAGACACCTGTCATTTCAAAATCACTTAAGAACTGACTCACAGCTCAAGGAGCTTTGGCTTTCAAGACCATATTTAGCTTTCAAGATCATATTTCCAGAAAAGAAATAATCAGAATCAGTAACTTGAATTTTTGCCTTTATATTAATTCAGGAACATAAGGTCAACTTCTAATTTTAGCTAATCTCAGAATAAACAAACAGCAGCAGAGCTTTCTGCATCATTAACGGCATAATCAATCTGGAGTCTTCATCACAGTCTGTCCTGGAGGATTGAGTACTTGGAGCTATAGTGGGTGACTGAGGAGAACAACTCTATGAATCCCTTGGAAGGTAATCAGATTATTGTACTCCTGAGAGATTCCATAAAAGGGAACTGCAGTATCATACTTTCTGGAATGGCTTGTAGGAAATACTACATGAATGCCATTGGTATATTATAATTGCAAACATTTTTCAGATGACCACAATGCTCTGTTCAGCCAGCTTAGATCAAAAGGATGCTTTGCTGCAGACTGCACATTTCCTCCAATTACATTACTGTAAGCCACACCGAAAGAGAGAAACTGTAATTTTAAAAGCTAGCAAATAGTACTTTTGCCCAGGATGGTCGAATTGATTTTGAGTGATCAATGCAACACCAGCTACAGCTCAGCAGAAGAAAACATAAAGGTGTCAGCTTTCTCAAACCTGACTATCAGAGGGAGCCCATGAAAATCTCTGAAGAGCTGTACAGGGGCAGTACCGCAGCCACCTCTTGCATTTGGTGTTTAAGTGAATTCTACAAGAAATATTATCTCCAGCCAATTAAAAAAGTAAGATTTGGGTTTTATTTGGTATCGGTTGAGTCATAATGCAACAAGTAAATGAATGCCCAACTGAGTGCCTGAAACCTTTAGATCAACTGCTTTGCTCCAGTCCTCTGCATGAAGTTGTAACATCTCTCTGCTACTATGTAACATGGTGAATGGGAAGAACCGCCTCAATGGATGTCATCAATAGCGTGTTGGTGCAATTTGGAGAAAACAGTACCATTTAACTGATCTGAAATTTTGTCTGTTATCTGTGGGAAGTCTCAGAAAGTGACCTTTTTGGAGGCTGAATGCTAAAGAATGTGTTTGGACAAAGTGGGAAGAAAAGCTTTGTTTATGGCATCAGAAGAGGGAAATCCACTCATCTGGTAATGGACTGTGATCATCAACTCATTGTCAATAAGCCATAAAGGCCAGTGGGAATGGTAAACTGACAAGCAGGGGGAGTTTACGACTTTAGGTGGCAAAAGAGCCTCTGAGAAAAATGGGAGTCCTCTGTTCCAGAAGACATGGCCTGGCCCTCCAGGCAATCATTCCCACAGCTTCCCAGGAAGCTTTTCTCATTCACAGACAAACCCATCCAGAGTTTGCTTGGACACCCTCTGCTCCAAGCTGCTTAGTCTTTCAATGGCACAGGAGAAGTAAGAGCAGGATGGGCATCTCAAGAGCCCTATGCTGGGCTTTGCCTTTCTGTGGCTCAGTTCCATTATCTGCAAAACAGAGATAATGGTACTAAGATTGTGATAAGCATTATTATGATCAGTTTACAAGTACAGCACCAGCTAATTAATGCAGCTAAGTTTGATACATGTGGCTCTCAGAGCCACATAACTCTGTATAACAAACAGATCCCTTTCACAGCAAAAGAGACTGTCTCCAAGGATGATGCTATCAGACTGCCGAAAAATCACAAACTTTTGAAAATGAGGACAACACTGGTATAATGGATACAGTGTGCTAAGAAAAGTAGGTCTAAGAATGAACTAGCAGGATTATGTAGCTTGGGAAACCAAAACCGTGATTTTAATCATCAGCTGCCACTGATAGAAGTGCAAAGGTTTGTGTTTGGTTTGAGACGGCACAGCACTACAGATACTGAAAGTTTATTTCGTAGGGAAAACAAATGGATCTTAACTCTTCAAAGGATAGGAATTATGGTGAGGATGTCGAGAACATGATTTTTACCAGTCCTCCATGTGTGCATTCCTATCTGGGTCCCACAAAGCAGGTTTATAATTCAGCTGGATCAGACCACGGGGAATTAAGGAAGCTGGAGAAGGGCTCTGTAGCTCAGGTAAGGGTAGAGGTGTTAAAGAGGGAGCAGGAGCACTCCAGGCTCCCAGGCAATAAAGACTGCAAATCTGAGGAAAGGCTTCCCATCCTGGGAATGTGAGGCACTTCCAAGCTACGTGGCAATCAAGTCCTTTATTGTAATTTAGCATTCCTCCTGCTTCTGAAATTTCTTTATCAGTTTGCCCCTTCATTTGTCTTTGCTTTGGTTTTTTCTTACTTAACCATATTTTTAAAATAAGCAGCATACATTTAGGGTCAGTTCTCAGCAGTCAATGGAATTGCCACTGAGGGACCCCAGAGCATAAATTTGCCTTTAGTATACTTTTTATGTTTCACTGCAGTGCAGTCCTATTTTTGTCAGGTTTTATGTAGCAAAGCATGCAGGCTGGCTGAACATCATTATATATGGCCATCACACATGGCCAGGAATCAGGCAGAAGATCAGACAGCTGCAGCAGACGCTTTTAAATTTGTGGTAACATACCCCAACCCAAGCTGAAAAACATCATATTTCAGCAACATTCCCAGCACCAGTGGGATAATGCCCAGAAAAGAGAGCATTACTGGAGCAAGAAGAGCAATGGTCACTGTGTCAGAGGCAGCTGCCAGCCTGAGAAGATTAAACTAATGAATGACATAAAAAGTTCATTCTTCCTTTTTTCTCACCTTCCTCTTAAAATCCTCCCCCACACTGCCAAGAGATCAAGACCTGTTGTTGAGATAACAAGAACTAAAAGGTTTACAAGGTGTTATACAGGATGGCATGGTTGAGATCCAAAAAAGCACTTAAGCACCTCAGAAGTCATTTAGGCCACATTCAGGTGATTACAGAATGCCCAGCAATTACAGACAGCCCCCAGCAATATCATTCCATTACAAAATAATTAATCCCTGTGTTCTCAACAGAAAATCCCTGCAGTTCTGCTCTGGCACATACCAGAATCGACAGCAGCTCTGGGCACAGTGGAGCCCAGCAGCCACAGCCACACCCTCTTCAAAGAACAGCTGGAGGAGACAGGCCTGGTGGTCAGAGCCTTCACCCAGGATTACAGGAGACCCAGATGCAATTTTTGCTTGTAGAAATCAAAGCTATCTTTCCCCAGAAGCGCTCCAGCTTCTACCTGGATGCTGTCCTTGGGCACTCAGTGAGTAATTGGAAGGTGCTGAGCAGACTGGAGCAGGCTCAGGCATGTGTGCTGCTGAGTGTGCAGGGCTGCTCAGGCTCCCAAGGCAAGCAAAAATGAATGTCAAGCCAACCAGAGCAGCGTGTCTGGCTGGTCTCCACTCAGATGCCCACACACAGACATCCAGTGTCATTTAAGCCATCCTTGACTACCCTGCCTGGCTTCCAGTTCCCACTCCAAAAGTGAACGAGTGTCCAAGAGGTCCTGTGTCACAGGATATCTTGGGCACCTTACAGATGTTTGTGCAGGTATCTTGGCCACCTTACAGCACCTGTTAATGCAATACATGCCTCGTTTAGACTAATTAATTAAGTGCATGGCAAGTTTAGGCATCTCCAACTAGAGGCAGCCCAAGGACCAGTGAGGTCTCACATGACTAGTGTAAGTCATCAGTTCTGGTCTCGCATGACCTGTTTTACATGTCTTATACATTCATTAAATCAAGCACCATGTCTTTCTTAAATCAAGCTCCAAATCCTTATTCTTCATAACTAGCTAGCTCCAAGACATCCCGTAAAAAATTACACCAAATAAAGCACTTACCCACACAAAGGCTTCAAGGGAACTCAGCTGGAAACTGATGTTCTCTTCCAGCAGTAGCAAACTGCAAAACAGGCAGGACTTTGCTGGAGAAGAATCCAAAGAACATTAAATATTCTGGCAAAGCTAAACAGCAATAAGATCAGGCATTCAAAGGAACATGAAATATGATTATTTACTTCAGCCACAATTTCGTGTTTGGCAAGATTTGCTGTTGTAAATATCTGTCTTGAACAGCAGAAATGTCAAGGGAATGCTTCTTCAGCTGAGAGACTGTCCTCACCTACACCCCAGGAGTGCATGTACCAACAGCAGCACTGTCTCACCAAACCCATGGCTGCAGGTGATTGCTGAAAAATTATGATTCAGCGTTGCGTAGTTACACAGACAGACAGCTAATGCATGAGGAAGCCAAGAGCAGAAGACTGTCTCTTCCGGTGGCCTGAACACCCATCTCTGATTTTCATGTAACTTTTCCACAAAGACAGTTTCCTCTAACTTCCCCTTCTTCTGATAGGTCTTGTGTGGTTACTGAAGAATATCAGCCACTTGGGGACGTAGGGTGCAGGATATCTGTGGGTCCCCGGTTCTCTGTGCATACATACATTGTTCTGTAATCTGCTCACAAGGCTAAAATATTCATAGAATAGAATCATAGAATCATTTAGGTTGGAAAAACATTTCAGATCGTCATGTCCAACTATCCTAACTGCCAAGTCCACCACTAACCATGTCCCTTAGTGCCACATCTACACGTACCTCCCAGGGATGGTGACTCAGTCATGAGCTGAAGTGAGTGACCAACCACGTGCCATGAGTAATAAACTACTGGATAGGCATTTACAATCTACTGTACTTACACTACTGTAAAAGGCAAAACAATCCTAAATCCGTAAGGTATTTATGACTCGAGGGAATAAGTCTACACAGCACAGCTCAATTAGGCTTCAGGAAAATTTGATTGTACCAACACAGTGCGTCACTTCCAAGAGGATCCATTCACTCAGATCAGGCCAAATATAAATACAGTTGCTATGCTTCCAGACCCAGCATGGATGTGTCTATGCCTGTGGGATAAATACACCCCTTATCTCAGACAAAACTGATTATGCCAGGTTTTGGTGTGTGGAAACACCATCATTTATACATTGCAGCCTCTAGAAGAGTGCCAGCAGATCTGCCTTCCCCTGGAATCAGCTACCTGTCTCCATCGATCCTCATTGTCCCATAAAGTCCTTCCATATGCCTAAGGGCCTCTTCAGGTTTATTGTTTTGTCCAAAACCAGTGAAAATTGGATGTTGCAATATCCCTTGCAGGTTCAAACAGGAGAACCTCATTTGCTTCGTGTAAGAGCCAGACAGTCGATACTCACACAGCTTTCCATCACAATGTGAGGAACAAGGCTGGAGACACAAACTGCCCTTGTAGGTGAAATCCACAATAAGGCCTTCATTTGCTCTTGGTTGAAAGCTTTACAAATACTTAGATTGCTGAGATGATTCAATGGGCTTGGAAAGAGTCGGGGAACTGCAACAATCCTCAATGGTCTGCTTTGCAAGTTAATGGCTTTCCTTTTTCTGTGTGTGCACTTACTGAGAGAAACCTAACTCTTCCCCAAGCCTTCACCTTTGATCATTGCAGGTATCAAATGCTGGTTGGCTTAGGTACATTTTGTGCTTGTTTCTCATGCAAATGCAAAGTACTATACACCAGCTGGCACTACGGCCAAATTTGTTTCATGGTTTTCATTCTGTTTTCTACCTTTTGCCTAAAAGGAGTATTATGTACATGGAGATAAGTTTTCTGTGAGAAGATAGTGAGAGATTTATTTTCTCTTACAAATTATGGGATTAGATCCATTTTGGAGTAATTCCACTGAAACCTGTAGCATTATACCGATGATCATTTAATTATAGTATTTCCTAAAAATCATCAGTAAAAAGCTAATCTGTGTTTCAATAGCCTTGTTAATGTTATGGTGAGGTTGACCACTTACATAATTTTTAACAAGGCATTTACTCTATGCCTAATCAAATTTAGCCAAATATCTTATGCTCCAAATCAGCCCTGTGTGGGCAGGCCTGATAGGCCAAGTCCAACCCCAGGACTGAATCTGACCCTTTGAGCTTGAAGAATCAGCTTGTACATGGCCGTGAGTCCTTTCCCATGCCCAAAGTCACAATCTTTCTTCTGCAAGCCTCCTCTTATTTCTGGGCTATATATTCTTGATAACAGGGTTGATCATAATGTCTCACCAGAAACTTGGGTTTCTGGTTCCAGAACAAATACACACTCACACACAGAAAGACAAAAAACAAGTGCATGTTGACACAGTGGATATTCAGACTTAGCCTTAGGAAATCAAAATTAGGCCTGAATCCCTCCAGGATTTGGGGTGACGCTATAAAACAGACACCTGGAGTTAAATCTTCCTTGTTTTAGGATTTCTGATGAGGATAATCTCTACTTAGAGAGATCACACCAAATGATTTGTGAGCTTTGGTTCTTGTTCAGTGGATTATTCTTTAATTCAATAAAACAACAACAAGCCCTGGCCAGAGGATTTTATCCATGTGTCCATCTTTAAGTACTCTGATCTAAATCAGAATGTGATGACTTGCAGGACTTGGCTGACAAGAACAGTGAGAGCAGCTCCTTACAAAGCTTGAATCTAGGTTCAGACTTGATATTTGAAATTAAGCACAAATATGTATAGGCCTTTCAACCTTTGTTTAGGGCTTCAGATCAGTTTGCCAGAAGAAGTCACCCTGATTACTTAATTCTTCATGTCATTGCAGATTCACCTGCACAGGACCATCGCTGAGCACCCTCACAATGCAGGGTGCACTCACGGCCCTGCCTTGCTCAGGACTTCTGGCTTGAGACGCTTCTTGTAGTGAATGCTGTCCTCAAGCTGCTCCCATAAATCTCACCCACAGGCCAGCTAAAAACTCCTAGGCATTTCAGGCTAAGGTCAGGGCCACTGTGCTCTTCCATTCTACTCTCTCCTCCTTCAAAAACTCCAGACTATTGACAATTGGTACAGCTTTACTACTGTGCCACCCTATATGCCAAAAACCCCTTGAGAGAAGGCAGATCCACACCAAAGTCCTGCTATGGATGGGGTAGAACGATGCTCTGCACAAGAGGAGATACCAAACCATCTGTGAGGACCCCCACAGGGCTGGGTCCCTCAGGCAAGGTCAGTGACATCCTCTGTGTTTTGTGGCTCAAGACAGGTATCAGAGCGTAAGTGTTCAGCAGCACACGGAACTGGGTGGGTACACAGTGCCCAAAGTTGAGGCTGGGCCAGTTTACATGGCAGGACTGTTTAAAGCCCACGTTTTGTATGCAGACATATAAAACAGCAGTAGTGTACCCAACCCTTTTTCTGGGCCTTTCACTAAAACCTGACACAAACAGGAACCAGAAAATCCTACCAGCTGGCCAAGACTGTCATAGGTAACTTCATGACTGATGGTCATACAAAGAGCAAATTTGTTTCACTTTTCTGTGAAATGGTAAATTTTATACAATCTATAGGTTAATATTTAATGTGTATTACACAGTCTTACATGCATGTAGTATTATGTACTATAATTATGGAGTATTATGTACTGTAATTATGGAGTAAAAAGCTTAAGCTTATGGAAAACCCTACCTAAACTCAGATCACGTGCCTGTGAGCTTTTAGAAAAAAATAAGTTAAAAAAAACAACTCCAAAGGTGGTATATAATCTGTTGCCATTACTTTTGTCCACTCGTATGGCACAAAAGCTTGGCATTGTCAATAAGCCATTTAAGACAAGCATCTAATTCCTATAAATACATTTTCATTGAATTCTAGAAGACAGTTGTAGCTTCACCACTGCAGAAATTCTACATGTTCCTAATAAACTCATAAACCAAAAAATTTTGTACCTTCAGGAGATTTCTGTTCACTTGTTTTCAAGATCTGCAAAAAACCACCGTAGAAAGATTGTTAAAAAATCAAATAGTAGCAATACAGTCCCATCTAGGGGAAGAGAACTCCTTTTCTACAACTCTTTTTTTTCCTCTCACACTGGACAATACTGGCGGGTTGAGATTTAACCAGAGATGGGCTCCTTTTACAAGATTGCTTATATAAAGCGAAGATAACGCCAGCTGGGTTCATTTGAAAGCGGACATCTTGGGAAGAGCTGACAGTGCTGCTTTTGGAATAAGACTGGAATGAAAACCTGAAATAATTAGCTCCTTCTTGTCTCGTAGGTATAACCATTAATTTCTTGTAGAATGCATAGGATTATAATGAGAAGGAATTGTCACTGATATGTACTTTATGACCCTTTTATAAATATATATTTTTAAATAGAGGCTGAGTGATAATGTTGAAATCAATTGGTTTTGTTAGAACTACTGAATTGGAATGATTTTTTTTCTTTACTTAAATGGTATTTCTTACTTCTGACTTAGTCTGCTTAGTGATGTGTGTATGAGGGTTGATATTGAAGAGTGTCTACAAAGGGAAAATATGGGAACTGCAGTCCCAATCCCACAGGCTGCACATGTTTCTCCCCTGTGGGAAACAGCTTGCAGGTTTGAGGCCTGAAATGTAAATGTAAATTACTGCTGTGGATGTTTTCCTAAAAACTCAACCTTTAGCAGCAAAGGAGAAAATGCATAATTTACCACAACTGAGCTATGTAAAGTTAAGATTATAAACACCAGAATAGCCATCACCACAGAGAATAGGTTCAGCACTAAATTTTAAGCACATTATATATGTTCTTGCATCATATTTCTTCTAGTAATTTCTATTCCCTCTTTTTTTTCAAATCCCAAATGCTTTCAAATGCTTCAGTTTCATTTGGTTATATTAACACTTTAGGTTTACACTCTTTGCAAGAAATCAAACTAGAGTAATTAAAAGCCACCATTAAACTGAAATAGTAAAATTGTCACAGTAGTGACCCAGTTATAGTAATTGTTCTTGGAAATATTTACCTTGCAGGTGCAATTATATTGGGTGACAGAATATCAGTAATGTTATTTTTTTCTCTCTGCAAAAAGGACATTTTTAACAGTAGCTGCAAGTTCAGGACTGCAGACAATGCATTGTTTTTATTTCCACTTTTAAAGACATTGTCAGCTTTTATTTCCTGTGTCCTCAGATCATTGCAAGAAATGGTGACTCTTGCTATTTATCTGCTGGTCATCTTGGCTCGAGCTCTTGGGGGGCCTTGCAGCCCAAATAAAGCAGGTAAAATAATTTAAGTCTCCTAAGATCTTCTCTTGTAATTAAGCTGCCAAAGGGTTTTTTCATTCAAAACCAAAAGGTTTTCCCTCAGAAAGTTAAACTGTGGATTCTGTAGAGCTAATCCTTACATTTCTTTATTGATCTGCTTTGAGCTAGCCCAGTGAAGAATGTACCATTCAAGTCCTAACCCCACAAAGAATTAGGCATGTACTTAACTCTGTGCAATGACCATAGTGCAAGGAAGTTAATCACAAAAGCATGAAATGGCAAAGAAAACAAAAACTATTAGAAATTTTCTGTAATAGCACAGGCTAGATGCAGCAGGTCTTTGCTGCCCAAACCGGGCTTTAGTCCCACGGATTACAATCAGATGGCCAGTGGTGATTGAATGTGCTGGGCTGAACTCCTGAACCACACTGTTATAGTAAAGGAAGAAAAATACAAAAATCATTGAAGATAAGGCTCTAATTGCACACTGATTACTGCCTAGAAACTGCTCTGGTACCAGACAGACCTATAATGTAGATTTCACTACAATTACAAAATGTGCTCTAGAAACGTGTTGGAATGCGCCTCAATTTAGTGTTTGCTTTTTAGTGCATGACTGCTGTCAGATTACTGTCAGTCATTCCATGGTGTATCTAAAGTATTTGGCCCTCTAGCCATTTATTTCAGTACCTTTATTAGCACAAACAGTTTCTCTGAACTGCAGGAATTTTCATAGCTGTAAAGTTGCCAGTTATAAATCTGAGCGTTAACACAAGCAGAATCAGCTTGCATGTGCTGAAGGTTTGTTAACCAGAAAAAAGTGAGTTGTTAAGGTCTCTAGTGGTCTTTCCCTGAGTATGCCCTAGCAGACATGGAAAGGCTGCAAAATGAGGCTTTTAGCATAAAAAATGAGAGTGGCAAGGGCTTTAAAAGAAACAATTGAATAATTCCAGGCAGGGTGCCTTTTTTTCTCACTGTAGTAATTGGAAGTCTTTCTCAATTTTCAGGTCACTAATGGTTAGTCAATATTTGCCCTGTAAATTTCCATCAGACATTCAAATTAGCTTTGCCTGTGAAAAATATCCAATTCTGCTATCATGAAGCAATGGGTCTCTATGTTATGATGTTCAACATTCACGGCTGTATTAGCAATCACTGTGTTTGGAAACACACAGCACTGCTGTTAACAGGGCTGGGAGTCTGGGTCATTTCCTATTGCTGTTAGCAGGCCTAGTTCTCCAGTTCATTTTTAGATCCTGGCTTTTGACTTGACAATTGGAAAAATTCAGTTTGTGCTGGCACTACAGTGCCAGTCCAAAAAGAGAAAGGGCAGAATATCTATTGTGGCCAAGATCTATACACCAGTACAAAACAGTACAGATCTACAAAGCCTACCAAACAACCTGACCAATATTATTTTTACAGAGTCAGTGGTGTTACAGAAGCCAGCTTTCCAGCATAAGTTAATGAGACATATTTCAGTGCAGTCCTTTTTTACTTCATGTTTCCCAGCAGTGGCTCTTCTTTTCAATCAGCTCTTCCATAAAGATAAAAAATTTACACAAAGTTCTGCATTGATCAGAAGGCAAAGGCCAAACTCTCCCAAAGAGGACAGAATTTAACAACCTAAAGGTCAGTTTTGTGTAACAAAAGCTGCTCTCATTAGGGGACCTTCCAGCACACACCCCTGTTCACAGAAGGTTAAGCCCAATGGAAAGTAAGTGGGCAGACCCACCTCTTTGAAAGGGAATCACCACTGAATAACTCCAGGTGTATCATTTTCCTTTCAGATGTAATCCTGGTATACTGCTATCCTAAAACCATCATTACCAGAATTCCAGAGTGTCCTTATGGATGGGAGGTTAATCAGCTGGCACTTGGAGGCATTTGCTACAATGGGATCCATGATTCAGGGTATTACCAATTCACAATCCCAGACCTGTCACCTAAAAACAAATCATACTGTGGGACACAGTCAGAGGTAAGACTATGAAGGTCAGCATTTCTGACTCAGGAAATTTCTGGACTCACTGGAGAGAGTCCTGTCCTCTTCAGCTTGGAGTAAGCTTTAGGTACTGATGGAAGGAGGCAAACTGCAGTATCAAAGAGAAGGAAGATTCACACAGCTGTGCTTTGCAGTTACAGGCAAAGTACTCACAGCCTTAGTGATATTAGTCTGCTGTTCACTTGCACCTGTATTACACAGAACTTTATTTACTTATGTTTAGTAAGGCATATGAATAGGCAGCACAGCATATAAAGAGCTACCAAACCGTGATTCCTTGGGGAGGCTATTTTGACACCAGCTAGAGTCTTCATGTTCCAAAGTACATTCCTGATGCCTCAAAGACTCAGTACTGCCCACATTTCTCTGTCTCACCATCCACAGTTCAAGAATCCCGTGTATCACTTCTATAACTCCATCGTCTCCAATGACTCCTCAGTGATTGTGAAGAGCCAGCCTGTGAATTACTCATTCACCTGCACATACAATGCCAACTACCTGGTGAATCAGGCTGCCTTTGACCAAAGGTACGTCCTCTTCTGAGAGTGTGTCTCACCCCATCCTTATCACCACACCTCACTCATACAGAATTTTGTCCTGTCCCCAGGGTGGCCACTGTCCATGTGAAGAACGGGAGCTCTGGCTCGTTTGAAAGTCAACTGTCCCTCAACTTCTACTCTGTAAGTGCTCTTTGCCACTCACACTTTGACCTTCACCTTATAAAGGCTTCAGCCAAAGAGCTGGAAAAAACCAGGGCTGCTGCTCCTCACTTTTATGTGTCATGGAGCACATTACTAGCCTGGAACAGATAATTGCAGTGGGATTGGCAGGGGTTTTTCTTTCTGCTGATTAACAGGGATATACTTAAAGTGAACAGAGCAGGCACATGCCAACTGTTCTTTTAATCCCTCAAAATCAGGCAGATTTTTCTGCTGAGAGGTACATTTCTAACCTGCTGACAGGTTTTATAAGAAAAAGGAAAACTTGTTTGTAGTCGCACTGCAAGAGCAGCATGAATCTGCACATACTGCTGGCCTTGCATGGCCTCTACAGACACAGCAAAGCTCCTCGTATTTCTCTTGCAGTTTTCTCCCTGGTCCTCTCACGTGACAGATATCTCATGTACTGCACAGATCTTTAGGTCATACTGGAATTTTCTTGCCAACAAAATACTGTCCCTAGATATCAGGCAGATCTTTTGAAGCATCCCTCTCCTCTCCACAGCTCCACTGCACTGCTGGAGCAGCCAGCTCCTGGTTTTGGAGTCTTTTCTCCACAAAAGCACAGTCAAAAGCACCAAAACAGCCTCGCTATTTTAGCACAGCTAGAAAAAGCAGAACTAGGAAAATACTGTGTTAAAATTGTAGGCCAGGTAAAAGGAGTATTTACCACCATGTAAATCAATGCTAGGACTAAACATGTTCTTCTTTGTATAGTTCTGGTGCTCGCTTTGTTAGCATCTTACCCAAGGAGAAGCAGTGGGATTTAAGGTAGGCACAGTGTATTTGTAACCAAAACTTCTCACCTGAGCACCACACTGCTCCATGTTCAGCAGGCTGGCTTTTTTCTTGTGATTTCTGCTTGTCTTCATTCCTTTTCCTCAACACGTGGCCATGTCCCAACTCCATTCCCATTCCATACAGTCATCTCCACTCTCTCACCAGCTTTCCCCACCACCAGAAGGAGCAGCAGAAAGCTTGCTTCCCGCCCATGCTGTGATACAACACATACTACAGCCCAAACAGCATCAAGTTCTGTCATTTATCATCATTATATGCCAAATACTAACAAAAAGATTTTTAAATATCATTTTGGGTTTGCAATAGCCCTACTACTGGTGTAGAGTTTGGAGGTTGCAGGTTGTAAGAACCCAGGTTTCAGGGGTCAGTCTCTCCAGTGGTGTCTGAAGTTGAATCATGTCTTGCTTTGCATGTTACGAGTAATGTGTGATGCCTTTGTCTTTGTCCTTCAAAGAATGCCAAGTTCTCAAGTATAAAGGAAGCCCCCTTTGTCGTTGAAACATCAGAAATTGGTTCTGACATATTTGCTGGAGTGGAAGCTAAGGGCTTAAGCGACAGGTAGGTAAGGGAAGGAGGAATGAGTAATAAATTGCCAATTGGGACATGCCTTGCTAATCTGGGGTTTGTATCTCCCCAGGTTTAAAGTTGTTCTCAACAACTGCTGGGCAACTCCCTCCTCGGAGTATTTCTACCAGATCCACTGGCCTTTGATCACCAAGGGGTAGGTGCTGGTGGGACCCAGGGGAGCACCTCTACGCAGCCCAGCCCCGAGGATGACTGGAAAACTGGTGGTGGGGTATAAGGAAGCAAAGGAGAAGCTGGCCCACAGCGGGGCAAATGCTTTCATCAGACTGTCACCTGAGGAGATGTTTCACTGAAGCCATGGGGGCTCTGACACTGCTTCTCCACACACAACACAGGTGTGCCACGGATTACTCCATCCTTGTGCACGAGAACGGGAAAACAAACCGGGCCACGTTCCAGTTCAACGCCTTCCGCTTCCGCAACATCCCCAAGCTGTCCAAGGTCTGGCTGCACTGTGAGACGCACGTCTGCGACAGCGAGAAGTTCTCCTGCCCTGTGGTAAGGCCTCCCTGCTGCAGAAACACACAGTGCCACACTCAGACAGAGGATGTCCAGCCCTTCCCGAGGGCGTGCCAGGTGTAGAGCCAGTGCCAGGGCTCTCAGCAGATGGAGGCACTGCAGTGTGTGAGCCCGAGTGGCCCAGCTGTGCACCCCGACCCCTGTCACGCCACAGGCAACATTGGGAAACTTGTTTAAACGTATTGAGAAATAAGGCAGCTATTGAAAAACTCAGCTCTTGTCGATATCCCAGACTACAGTCCTATCTGACAAACAGCTACAGTTAAACACAAGCCTAGAAAAAAGGAGAAAGTTGAGCTTTTCCATTTTACCAAGTATCTCAGTGCTAAGAGCACCCTGGGGGCAGTGGGAGAACCTGGCTTAGTCTCCCTTCCCAAGGAAAATCCTCCCTGCCATGCTGCAGTAAGTGATTGCTCTTGCAGCTGTCCTATTCTGCATAAAATACATAAATTGCCTCTGGAGCAGGAACTGAGGTAGAAGAGGGGGTTCCTGTGTCCTTAGGTGGGAGTATGGTGAGACTGCTATACAGGCACATAATTTAACATAATTTGTGGGCAGGTGCCCACAAAATGTCTTTCTTTGAAGACTTCTCTCTCCACCCTTCACCAAGTCAGAGCTTTGCTATTCTTTCTCTCATGCAATGAAATCAGATTTTATTTAACCTGAAATGAAAGCCCAAAATACTCCTTGGCCAACATGCTGTCATTTGAACAACAAATGTTTCTTGCTGGAGAAGAGAAAGCATCACTCCTCATGAGCCCAATCTTTCTTTCTAACCCCCTTCTCAGTCCAGGAGCCAAATTAAGGCAGCATTTTGTATTATACAGCCTCAGTGCTAAGTGGGGGGAACTGACTTGTGCAAAATTTGCACATTTGACAAAAACGCATTGTTAGAAATTCTAAGTTTCAAAGGCAACAGAAAAGACTTTCAGATTTTGTTGTTTGTTTCTCAAGATTTCTTCAACTTTTTATCCAGGAACAGATCAGAGTTAAAAGGAAACACAAACCCATTACTTCATATGTGCCCTTCTGGCAGTACTGTCAAACATCTACATCATCCTTTCAGGCACTGTGTGGAATTCCCACCTCACCCTCCAGCACAGGACAATTGCTCGATCAGGCTGACATCCCTGGTGTCCACTTCCCACTCAAAAATGCAGCTGGGGGTCTTCAGCAATTAAGGTTGAACCAAGCTGGTGCTCTGTGCTTACAAGCAACTCATAACCAGAATTACCACATGCTGAGTTTGTAATGAAAATGCCCACAGCTGGGGATCTGCAAAGGTCAGGAGATAGACAAGGACCTTTAATCGGCAGAGCACGGCCTCCAGTACAGACCTTGTCAGCTGTGACAGGCATCATTAGTGCTGGACATGAGCTGATCTATATGGAAGGGATTTGGTACTTCCTGTTTCTACCCAAGGGGCAACAATTATCATTAGCAATAAACAACCACAGAAGCCTTCACAGAGGTCAGGGGTTAAACAGATGGAGCTCAATTTCCCCCTTCTCAACAGGAGTTTTGTTCAAGGCAGGGTGGGAAAGGCAGCCCACCAAAATCTTCAGAAAATTAACTGCAAAGACTCTCCTTAAAACTCTCCTGCACTAAAACCCCCAATAATTAGAAATACAGGCAGAAACAAAAAAGTCCCTAGAAAATATGCAGCAATTTCCTTGGTTGGAAACATGAGAATTGTGCCTGGATTTATTTTTTTTTTTTATCATTTTTAATTCTTTTGGTATACATGGCTTTCTCTCTGCTCTCTTGAGACGTGTGACAAACGCAAACAGCGCGCGGAACAAACCGGAGGTGTTTTAGTGGCGGAGATCACCGTGCGCAGTAAGTGACTGGGCTCGTGGGGTGCTGCTCCCTTCGGGAAGCAATGAAGCTGGCAGCATAGGAGCAAGCAGAGGGAGCCAAAGCCCTCTGCCAGACCCCTTTCCCCCGGGGCAGCAGGAGTCTAGAACAGAAGTTGGTCCCCTCCAAGCTCCGGCAGAAGAGCTCAGTGAAACTCTCCTCATTTGCCAAGTGAGTCAAGGCACCCCTTTGGCATTTACAATAAATGGCCAAACCACTCACACACCGAGCTGGCAGTGAAAGCTCTGCTCACCTGCCTATGACCACAGCAGCAGCTCAGACATGCTCCGACAGGTTGCACGGGAGTGGGAGAGAGGTCAGGAGAAGCAGGGAAGTTTTTCTTTACACTGAGGGTCCGTGCTTCAGCATATCCACAACACCTTCATGTGTTGTGGGGATGCTTTGTGCCTATCCCTCCTGACACGCTGATTGCACTGCCATCGGGCTTCCCCACTGCAGAACAACTCTTTCCTCTAACTGATGCCTCCTGCAGGCACCAGGGATTTCTCTCTGAGCTGGTTCATCTTTTGAAACAAGTCCTTGGAACAAACAATATTTTCACTAGAGCCCTTTATACTAGTTTATCAACTGCATCTGCACCAACCTGAAAGCCAATTTAAAATTACAAATACACAGAGAGTAGAATTATTATAATCCATTATGTTGTACCAGTAAACCCCCATCGATGTTAGAAGATAAAAGATCTGAGGATCCTTTTATGACTTCAGACAGGAAATCCAAGAGGAAGAAATATTCAGAATTTCAAAATGTGGCAAATGTTTTCTGTTCTGCTTTTACAAAGCACGCTGGTGCACTTTGCCCTGTTTTAAACATCATCCCGATGTAATCTTTTTCCTCCTCTTTTATACAGGCAAAGGTTTATCCAGATTTTACACACTCTCAGGTAAACAGCAAAGTATGACAATGAAACTATCAATCCTAAACATGGATTTTGAGTGTCTTTGTCAACATAAAATCCATAGCTCAAAGAAAAAACCAGAAATACTAGTAAATTTGACAAAATTTAATTCACTCAAAAGAGTGAATATTTCAAAATCAGATTTTATTTCCCAGTGTTATATACTTTGTTTTCCTTCTTTTGGCACATCCCTCACGCTGGACAATAAAATCATAGCAATAAATTCCAGTACTGAACAATACTTTCTCTAATTGTCACACCCTCTTCTCAGGAAGGAACAATCATGTTTTACTGGGTTAATAGGGGTGTCTGAAAGCATTTCTGATTGGAAGGGGTTTGAAACACACCTCTCAAAGTCTATTTGTTAACATTTGATATGTTGACAGAGCCACATTAAGGCAAGCAATTTTATTGAATGGGGCGGGAAGAGAAGGTGAAAGGGAGCTGACAGGGAAGTACTCACATATAGTCTGTGTTTCTCTTACAGATATCATCTTCCACCTACTCTTCGTGATTGGATTTTGTGCTGTTTTATTATAAAATGCAGCCCAGCTGTGTTTCTTAACTTTCCCCAATCCTCTTTGGACCTGGACTTCTTTACTAAAGATGTTTATTTTACAGAGGAAAAAGGAAAGCCACAAAAAATCCTTGTGCACCATTTTACCAGAGAAATAAAACATTCCATGAGCTTTGTGCCTCAAATACTGGAAAATCCCAAAGCAGATTTGCTTCTCCCAAGTCTCTCCTGGCATTTTAAACTACTGAAAACCCTTGGGTTATGTATTCTATTGACGCCTCCTTTTAAAAAGCTGTGATGGCAATAGGACTTGTTTCTAAAAGGACTGTAGGGATGTGCAAATTCAGCATTTTTCAATGCCAAATTTACCTTCAGGGTCCCCCTTCTCTGTCAGTCTCAGTGTGGTACCAAC
This sequence comes from Gymnorhina tibicen, assembly GCA_013399875.1. Taxonomy (NCBI): domain Eukaryota; kingdom Metazoa; phylum Chordata; class Aves; order Passeriformes; family Artamidae; genus Gymnorhina; species Gymnorhina tibicen. The sequence continues at coordinate 4,134,393 of VXAZ01002700.1, forward strand.
CTCCCCTCCAGGCCTGGTCTTTGCCCTCCAGGCAAAGTCCCAGTTTGTCCCGGGAAGTCTTTGAACAAAACGAAAACCAAACTAACATGCTGTGCTTTTCATGTAGCAGTAATTAGAGGGTGCTCAGAATTAATTACCTGACATTTCCTTCCCGATTCTCAGTGTTGTCAGTATTGATTGGTTGGATTAAGCAGAGCACACTGTAGGAGTAGGATGTCTTGCTGACTGGACAGGCTCAGTGCTGGATGGTTACATGGTGTGGGGGCATATTGAGCACATCTGAGGTTGGGAAAAAAGCTAATGAGCTTCACACTTCCTTGAAGACGTAGCTGGTGGCAGACACAACAGGGTCCAGGTGTTAGGTCTGTACCTGAGTAACAACAGCAAGAAAAAATCACTGGAAAGGGAAAGCATGATTTATAAAAAGCAGGAAATATCAGGGCATGAAACAATTCCCCAAGAAGCATAACAGTAGGTTTCCTACTTCCAGTAGTTACTAGAACAATATTGAAAAAAACTCTTGAAAGTGTAAGAAACGTTCCTAGACCTTTTCCATGAAACTTCCAGGATCCTAAATGTGAAAGACCAAAGAATGACTACAGTTGTTACACTTCCAATTAATGAACATGGTGGGTGTACCTGTGGCTGCACATACTGAAGCGTAAGCACATTACAGAATTTTTGCTATTGTTTGTAGAGAGGGAGCCTCCTGAATAATTCAGTTTAAGATTTTCAACTCCCTTTTCTTGGCGAAAGCTCATTGCAGTGAGGATAATGCAGAGCCAGAACATGCATCCATTACACCACAGCGGTAAAATGAACACGTTCAAGCCCATTTGCACGGACTCCTCCCGCTCCTCCAGGTGCAGTCTCAGTGCGGGGTGTTTCCGAGCTGCGGAGGGGCGGAGAGCGGGGCGCCGTTCCGCTCCGCGCACAGCAGAGGGCGCTCCCGGGACAGCAGAGCCCGGCCGCGGCCCGCGGGCGGCTCCGACACGGCCGCCGCCTTCCCAGGTTCCGAGGCACGGCCGAGCTCCGCGGTGCCTTGTGCTCCACGGGATATTCTGATCGGCCATAATCACCCTGCACGGTTTTCGCCCGCGTTTGCTGCATGGCCTCCCTTTCCTGTGCTCTCCTTCCACTGACGCCCCGCGTTTCAGCACCTGCCAGGTGGCTTTACCTCTTCAAATTCTTGTCCTTCTCCAAAGCCTGTTTCCTTTGCCTTGCTTTTACATTCGCTGCGCTCCTATCGCGGCTATTTTGTGCAGAAAGCCTTGAACCCAGTTTCCTTGGTAGGTTGATTAATTCCTTCCTGGTTATGCAAGAAGTGTGGCTTTGGAACAAACCTTGCAGGATTTCAGCAGGTGTGAAGTGTGCCTGTGCATTCGCAGGCTGCGTCCCGCCGGCCGTGGGGTGGAGCCTGTGGGCACAAATCTGTCAGTGTTACCGCACCGAGTGGGGCTCAGGCAGCCCTCCTGCCTGTCCCGGTCTGGATCGCTATCTCCCTACAGCCCAGAAATGGTTTATTGCGAAAAACAAACAATCAAAACACAACTGAAAAACAGCTGCCAGAGGTGACTGTGTCTATCTGCCTGTCTATCTATCTGCCAGAGAAGGCAGCAAAGTATGAACAGGTTTCAGCTCCAGAAATACTGCTTCTTAAGAAAGCAAAAGTTGTCCATCCTAAATAGTTTGCATAAAAAATATGGAATATAATCCACTTTCTTTCTTCCTAACCTGCATATGGCTCATCATTACTTACTCTACTAAACACTATTTATGTTGTCAATATCAGAAAATGCAAAGATTGCTAAAGATTTTAGCACAAGATGAAGTTTGATAGATTTCATCATTTCAGATGGACTAAAATGATGGATCTTTTCCAGCTGTCAGGGCATGAAGATGCTTGCCTTGATGTCTGCATCTGAAAGTCAAACCCAAGTCTGTCCATGGAAACACAGGGACAGGAAGGCTAGTTAGAGAGGATGCAGATAATCTATTTAGAATCCAACATCTGTCTCCACAAAGATTCCAGTTGGGTTTTGTCCCAGTTCTTCCTTCCATTTGGATGAACTCTAATGAGACATGAATTTTGACATGCTTTCCTTCCCACAGTTTGGCACTGCAATGCTGAAGCACGCGGTCACTGAGGTCATGACAAGAAGTAGGAGAGAAATAAAGGCGTCAAGATGATAACAACACAGGTTGCAGCACAATATTGCCAGTACAGTGACACACTTTACACAACATTTTTTCATTAAATATAGGTTTACTTCTCACTAGCACATGGTAAACACCATTAACCTGGGTGGCCTTTATTTGACAGTCACTGCAGATGCAAATAACAATTAAGAAGGTCCAACAAAAACTGCTAATGAAAGAATGAGCCAAATCTAACCCAAAATGTGCAAGTATGGCACAATGCAAGCTGGTAACCTCCATCATGGACAATCTACCCTTAGTATTCCCAAACAAGCAGTGCTGTTGGCACTGTGATTCTTGTCCTGCCACCCCAGGTCCAGTAGTGAAAAAGAAGGAGCAGGTTCCAAGACTGTCAAGTCAGAATTAATGATGGTCAAGCCTCGTGATGATTAATGCCTCATATCCTGTGCTGGGATCTCACTATTTCAAATCCAAACTTTAGAACAAAGCCTCACTAGGTGTTTACTGGGGCACATGCACATGACCCTGCTGCAGAGATGCCAGGCTGGATCTGACCTGACATGCCCACCTTGTGCAGCCCCTGCTAGGGCAGCCCTGGAAGCAGTGAAGCACATCAGGGCTGAAAGCCTTTCTGTGGGGGGATCTCAATTCTGTAGCACACTGAGGTAAACATTGCATGTGCTGCCAGAATTGGCAATACATTACACAATATAAACAGAGGCAATGTCCCAGATCCAGATGCCATGTATAGAAACTCACCAGTCTTAATTCTCATTTAAATACCAACTTCATCTCTTTATTCTGTAAATCCATGACATTTTGTTTAAATATCCTAGTCAGGGACAAGGAAAAACCCTACATCAGAATAGTATAATGACTCACTACATACAAAACACATCATAGATGTACATGGTGTGTATTAGGAGTGAACCTCTCACTCTGTACTGAAGATCAAGTCTTTTCAACTTATTCCCATCTAAAGGGCAGCTCACAGGTGCAGAGGAAAAAATAGCTATTGATTGATTGGACCCCATGGCCCTTTCATGTAGCATATCACTGCAGCCCTGCAAAGGTCAAGTTCAGTGGCTTCAGAGAAATAAATACTAATTCTTGCAGCCTGGCAGTCAGGCACACAAGGCTGAGAAAAGTGTCCTGAGCTCTATCTGAAGCCGTGTTGCACTGAGAAGCAGAGATCAGCCCTGCTTTCCAAGACATTTTTCTTCACTTTGTTGTTACAGGGAAAACCTAGAACACACCTCTTAAAAACAATTATCTTGGATACGTTCCAGTTCTAAAACCTAAGAGAAATGTTCTGACATGATATGAAGCCCACCTGCAATGCCAACTGCTGCTCTGGGGTGCAGTCTACAGCTTTCCCAGACTGCTTCTTGTATTGAGCAGCCTGTGACTCCTCCCCTGCTACAGTTTCTCTCCATGTGGTCTCACCACACCCTCCTCCCACAGACCATCTCTCTGAGAATTTACACACCATGGCACAAAGCATCTACTAGAAGGGATCCCACTCTGTTGCTCTTCTGCTTACACTCACCTGCTCCTAACAGAAAAATAACATCTGCATTTTTCTTATGGGGGCAAGCACATCAACACACCTCAGACAGAGACATTCAGGACTTATATTATCTTAACTTTATCTTTAAAAGACAATCCACAATAGGTAGCACAGTCTTGTCAGTAACATGGCTCTGAAGTGTGTTATGAGAAGATCTTGCAGATTTAAATTTCATTCTGCTTTTCCATAAGCACATTCTGCAGAGTGCAAATGATGCAGTAAGGCATGACAGGAAGTGGGGCACGTAGATCCTACAGCTTGGTGAGCACTAAAGCTGAGGCCTAATGCTAAAGCAAAGGTCTGATGCTAAAATAGACGTCTTATCACTGTGAAATGTTTGCCCAGCACTATAAATTTACATGGTAATTAATAAGCGCTGATAAGAACATTCTGACCATTTCTCGCTGTCTCCATGCCCAACACTTCTGTGCTAGCACCTTATAGTGAATACTTCAAAGTACTCTAAAAACAGTAGCTGATTCATCTGGAAGATTTAATCTGCCCTTTACAAACTGAGAAAAACTGACATATAAGGAATGTCATGAGCAGGTCATGGCACAGGGTCATATCAAATTGGCACTCATTCCAGTAGAGGGGAATGTTATTGGAACAACAGAATACTAATCAAGGAAAAATATGTAGCTTGATCTGATACTTTTGAGAATGAGTTGTGAATTGAAAAAACTTGCAAATTTTGCATTTATTTTATCTGTATTGGAAACAGAAAATCCTTACGTACAGAAAATCAATAAATTCAAGGGTTCTGATACACAATTTATGATATACCTGGTGACACACAGTAACAAATCAAAAGTATCCATAGCCAACATCAAATAAAACTCAAAGGTTAATCACCTGGGAGGAAGCTTACATCAACAGGTTTTTCCCAACACATGTGCTAGGTGTGCCACTATGCCTCAGTGGGTGGCAATCCTTACCTTTCATTGTACCTGGACCCTCAGCCCCTCACAGCCAGCCAGACCCGAGCTGTTTACCTGTGTGAAGGGGAATAGTGCAGTTTCAGCTTCTGTCTGGGTCCATGGCCTATCTCTAAAGGAATCACAGCACTCGGGAATTTCACTGATATAACAGATATTTCTTCAGTGTTGTTGATCCCACTGGGGATGGGTAGGCTGCACCTATAAGCATCACCAGTGGTTTATACCTTCAGCAACAAAAGGAGCACAACTACTGTATTGCATATCCGAGATCTGGGGTGCATGACGCAAATAAACTGAACCCTCAACCCTGCAGTGACTATTTTCCAATATGTAAAGAAAAGTGGAGGGGGAAAAAACCCAAACAAATATTTTGAAGTTACTGTATCAGTGGTCCTTCACCAGACTAAACTGAAATTTTTTTCAGTGTTTTTACCTAGGAGAGATTTTCAACCACTTCACAACTTTATTTGTTAGATAGGGAAATAAGTTTTGTCCTCACAGCCATTAATAGCACCAAAAGCAGGCTGCCTAAGGATGTACAGTTCCTGTTCATGTGCCACATCTCTGCCATCTGTTCAGCAGCCTGCCTAAATGTGTTTTCTTTCTCCAGAGCAACTGGGATAATGAGCTTGGATAAGGCATGATATCCTCACTATTATTCCCAGTTTTGGACTTCATCAAGGCACTCTTCACCAACTACTGTAGACCTGCTGAGAGTCTTCTGGCAAGGTTTGTAATCCAATGGAAAAGTCCCAGGATAGACAGATAGATCCCTGTTGAATTTCCTTTGCTTATTAGTGGAGGGAAGGACAACAGGCATTCAAAAATCATTTTTCCTAGAATGCCAGGCAGGGAACAGCCTGAATATTGGCTGATGAACTGCCTGAACCACACATCACTGGCACCAGGCCAGTAATCCGTGCTGCTGCCACAGCTGGTCAGATTATAAAGTCATTGTACTTTACTCATTTTATGCTGCCTGTCTACCCTCAAGAAGCAGCACCTCTACCTAAGCCAGCAATCTCATGATGTCCTGGAGTTAAAAGGCAAAACAAAAGGTCATTCTGAGAAGTGTCTAGGGTAACCAGGCCATTTTGTCAGAACTGCCTGTGTCTGATTTAGAGGTATTGATCCTCGGTGGTGACAGTTAGAAGAGAACATTTAGCTACCACCTCAAAATATACCTACGGCTGGTATATGTTCACAAGTCCTGCAACCACCCCTCCAGCTACAAGCTATGATGGGAAGCATCCTGTTGGTTAATTCCAAGTGTATATAGCCATGAAAATCACCTCATTGAATGCTTACAGTACAAAGGGCTTTTATTGCAGGTTCAGATTCACTGTAAGTGCTTTTTACTCAAACGTCCTTCCCATATTTAACGTTTTTTTTTTACAGACGTAGCCCCATGTTTTAACATTTCCTTCACAGGTATGGCATACAGCAGGGCAGCATCATGCAGATAGGCCACATAAGAACATACATTAAGTAACAAAGCTTAACCAACAAACCTAAACCATAGTGCAGAAAAAATGCAGCAGTCTTGAGCCTGGTTTTGGTATTTGACAAACCATTTTCAGCTAAAAGTACTTTTCATTACCAATAAATACATTCCAACTTTGTCCCAAATGCAGCTGTGATTTCAGTCCACAATAATTAATTGCCAGTCCATATCTAGAACTAGCTAGTATCATTCTTCAAGTAGGAAGGAATAAAAACATACCTAGGAACATCACTCTGACATGGAATTTGGGATTTCTTAGTCCCTGAGAACTGAAAATCACACACAGGTGCCTCAGATGCATTTTGATTGGCGACAAACTTATTTGAGTATACAAATCTGGGGAAATCACAAACTGGAAAAAGGAGGAAGCTTAATTACAATATCATATTCGGCAAGTCTTTGTAAGCAGGGAACACAATATCAAACCTCTTTCTCTGAACAAAAGGAGCTGTGAAAGGGCTGTTCCTTCAAGGCTTTCTGAGCCCTCTTCCAAAAAATGTAAATACCTAGTAGATTCCCCAGGAGAACTGAGGGTGACCAGGAATCCATGCTGGTACACCAGGAGAACATTGCTGTTCTCAGTGCATCTTCCAGGATGATGTCCAGAAACTATGCCCCTTCTCTGGCATCCAGTTAGTAACTCCAGTATTTAATCCAGTGAATTCCCTGAAAAAGACTAGAAATTAAGGTCAGCTCTGCTGGAATGTGAGAAATGTATACATTGGTATATTTGTTGATTTTGTCCTATTGACCAGCAAGTACAAAATAAATAAGTTAAGTTAGACTTACTGCATTGCTGCTGACCTTAAACTGTGAGACAGCAAAGACAAGTTTCCCATTTAGTGGAGCTGTTTAACTTCTAGCAGAATTGACTGACACCTGAATGACTGCAAGGCTGAAGGGGAAGTGAATACAGCATACGGCCACTTCCCTTCCAATTTGTCACAGAACAAACAGAGCTACTGATCAGTACTAATATTACATTAATTATTTATCACCACATAGTGAACACTTATGTAAAGAATTTAATTATTGCTTGTTGAATATCAGTTGGCTGATGATCAGTTAAATATCTCGTGGTGATGGAAAATTAAGCACTTTGTGGCAGCTGGAAACTGCCACCAATATTTTACCCATTGATAGTCCTGAAAGTAAAGTGCCTGGAGGTAATATAAGAAACAACTGCTTTTTATGCAAGAGGATTGTCAGCTGCAGGCTTCTCTTTGCTATACAGAAGAAGAATTTCCAGAATATAAAACCAAAACTATCAAGTGATTAAAATCCCTATGGAAAGCATTTCTTTGAGTGATGATGGACAGCAACCTACCAATACAGAAATATATGCAAACAAGACATCATTGACAACTAAAGATAACCAGAAACAGCTTAATTCATCCTATTATCTTATTTTTCCTCTCCTCTTGTGGAGGAAAACTCACTTTCTGAAACAAATATTACGTTCTTTTATTTTTTTTCTGGCAGTGCTGTGCTAAAATTCAACAGTTTGATCAATATCTTGGAATTTGGCAGCTTTTCCTGATAGGTAAAAGCAACCTTTTAGAACAAAGTTCTTTCCCCCACCACCTTGGTCAGGGCAAATATCCCATTTTTCACATGCAGAATTAGTGACAATATTTATCAAAATCTAGCATGTGAGAGTGCAGGAGTAACTGCTGCCTCCAGAGCCTTCCCAATGAAAAGACACATACAGGCTTTATTTCTGTTACTTCAGTGCCTGGAGAATGTGAGTGGGGTGGAGACCACCTCATTACAATGGGCATTAACTAGGGCTGCTAAGCAGGAATGGTTTGAGCTCTGCACAAACAGGTCAATCATGGTTGGCAGCAGAACGATGTCCCAGAAAAGCCCAGGAGGACTGGGGCAGACTCTGTTCCTGCTGTTCCAGCAGCCTGGCATGCAGGCACACCTCAAACACTGTTCACAGGCCCAACCCTGGCACCAATCACCTTTCTAGCCACAAACCCCCACCCTTGTGGCAATTAATAAAATGCAGTTTCTGCCTTCTTCTATTCCATTGATTCACTCTGAGGTGTCTCTAAACAGGTGGAGGAGATGGTTTTCTACCTTCTGTCTGATCTTTTGCTTTTACATGTATTTTCTGACTTGTGTCACTTTTTTTCTGCAGTTCAGGAAGAAGAGAAAGTTACCATTCTGATTTGCACTGCCCCACTGGAGTTCTGAAATGGGCAGTCACATAGAATTATGGAATATCCCAAGTTGGATGAGACCCATAATGGTCATAATATTATGTGTGGGAGTGGCTTAGCTCAGAGTTTTCTGTATTCCTAGTGTCATATGTGAACACTTTACCTGTGCCCTCCTCCCAGGTAAGAGCAAAATGCTGAATCTATCATAAGTAGAGCAAAGTCCTCCTCCTGCAGAGCCAGGATGCACCAAGCAAAGGGGAAAGCAGCACATGCTATCAGGATGGTTCTGGGGCTAAGTACAATGCCAGCAAGAAATCTCTCAAAAGATCATTTTTTGGTGTATCACTTCTCCAGGTGGACTCAGTGGCCTGTGCTTGGGCTGTCTATCGCTGCAATGTAGAACTGTGTATCTAAGGTAACACCACACAAGATCATATGTACACATTTTTAAAATGACAAAACAATAAGTTTGGAAACTACCTAAGAGGCAAACCTTCAGTGATCACAGCTTCCAAAAATTGTGCTCATGCAAGATGCACACAGCAGATGGCTACAGACTGCTCAGATGCAGATTGCTATGAAATGGTCCTGAGTACAGGCATCCGAATTAGAGGCATTCCAGCAACTGGATCAGGTATCCTTTAGAGGCAAAGTTTTCCCTATATGGATGAATTGTGTTTTTAAGATACTGGCTACTCTAGATGGAGATGCATTTATCTCTGTGCCAGCATCAGGCACACAGTAATCCTTGCTGAGTGTTCTCACTTGCACTATGCAACGGAAGTGTGTAACACAGTGAAGTCCATAAAATAAATTGCAAAGAGGATGGTTGCAGTATTAGTCACAATAGCAATTTTCAGTGTTCAGGGACATTTCCTGTTTGTAAAGCTTCACAGGCTTTCTGCAAGAGCTAGTAAGAAATATAAATCATCCTCTAAACAGCTAACAGTAAGGACAGAGTCCCCACAGATTTGGAAACACTATAGTCTTTGGGAACCACATATAACCTTAAAAACTGACTGCCTTTGATCAAGTGTTTACACTTATACATTAGCCCATAACTAACTAGAAAGCATTTATTTACTGTTAAAACCCAAATATGCACCTCAGGTGAGCTCCCAGGTACTGCAGCAGAGGTCCTGTCAGAGAATGTTTATAAAGTACTTGTGCTACTCATTGCAGAGGGGACACCATTTTGACAGAAGTGCTAGAGAAGGACATTGTCCAGCTTTATTGTCTGACCATGCCAAAACACAGGGATATTTCAGCCAGAAAGGCCAGGAAAAAAGTGCTCTAAAGATGGCCACATGGCCTTTTATTTTGTGCCAGAAAATAAAAAGGCGAAAGTTATTTTGCAATGCAACTCTGAATTGTTTTATCATCTTCAAAAATCCAAATTCCCACTGACTTCTTTTTTTCTTATAGGTCAGTTTGGATTTATTGGTCTCCCACAGTTTTTTTTCAATTGTTTGCATACTTCATAGTGCCATAATCACGCTCCAAGAGAAATCTTAGTCTGTTATCTGATACAGTTACCATACAGTTGAAAAATTACCAAACCAAATTACCAAAATTACTGGCATAAATCACAAAAACTGTGATTTTGTGTTTTACAGGAAAAAATCATACCTGGAGTAAATCCATTTATACAAATATTTGTATACAAGCTTTTCAGTTAAGTTCTTCAAGAACAAGGAAGAACTTCAACAGTTAACCCAAAATGTAAATATTAGAGCCTGAATTCATGAGACTTCCATATGGGTTGTATTACTAGACTCAGAATAGTCTTCAGAACCTCAATTCCAGATCCTTTTCCTTGAGAAAAAATTGGAAGGGTGATTTTTAACAGCTTTATATCATAAAGAAAAGATCATAACTGCAGCTAACCATCTGAGTAATGAGTTCTTAGTATTGAGAACATTGGGAAACACCCAGATAATGAATGTCATTTAGAAGCGTGCAAATTTAAATTTTACAGTTATGGCATAACGGAATAAAATTAGACGAGAGATTTCCCGATTTATCTCCATATTTATCTGCAACTACATGTTTCAAAGCCCACTTGCTCCACAAACGTGATACTGGCAATGATCACTTCTCCAACCACTGGCACAGGCTGGCCAGACACCTTTTCTCTCTACTCCCCACCCCCAAAGCTGCCTTCAGACTTCAATATAAAGCTCTGACATACCAGCTCCAAATTTGCAGATTACTATTGGCCTGCTGAAATGGCTTTTTCATCAGAGCTGTTATTAGACTCACAAATAGTGTTGCCAAACCACTGCCAGCTTCACAGCATAGTTGAGCACCCATGTAACCGGTTCACATGATGGAAAATAATTTCAGGGAAGAAAATATTTCACTGCTATCAGTCTGAATTCTTAATAACAAAACCCAGAGATCCAATAATCTTTTATAATCTCTTATATGTTACCCTCCACAACTCCACCTATAATACACCATAACTCCTTTTCCAGAGAAACAGTTGTCAATAAAGAACTGTTCCATAGACTTCCCACTGAAAGCCTGCCAGTCACCCACACATGTAGATCAACCAATAAATCTTGATTTTAAACCCCGTGACTCAATTATCTGGCACTGTTGTTATGCCTCCAGCAAAAAAATGGGAGCCAGTGTTTTCAGACATCAGGAAAGTGAAATTGTTGACACCACCTTATTCCCTCTGGCAGGGCTTAAGGTTTACTGCTGTTATCCTTGGGCGGGATACAGCGAAGGAAATACATTCTAGAGCAGCAAATAAAAACAAAAATGCTTGGAGGCTTCTCAGACCTAAAGACACTTCCTGGTTCACACAGGCAGAGTCTAAGGATCTGCAATTATATTCAGTGTTTTATGCACTCTACATTTTCACCTATTAAGCAGTGTTACATCCTATGAAACATCCTGTCTTTTTGGTAGTATCATCTCCTTCAGCAATATTTCTTACCCTTTAGATACTACGAAATACAACTACTTTTCAATTTTGAAATGAAAAACAAATTATTGGTCTCCCACAGATTTCAGTTGTTTGCATATTTTATAGTACCCTGTATAGCATTCCTTACCGTGATAGCTTCAGAAGGATTTTCACACACCACCTATTAAGCTCCAGAAAAAGCTACAGTTACATGTTTTTCTCAAATCTTTAACTAACATATATTTGTCTAACTTCCTCTATCAAAACATGGCTGACCTTGATAATACTGGAACACCTAGATCAAACACAAAATTTCAATGTTTTTGGCCTGACATTCACACTGGAAGGGACCATACTGAAACTGAGGATCTTGCAGGAGAGTTAGAGGATGCAACAGATGCCAGTGATCCAAATCAGAGGACAGAGTTAACTAAATGGGATCATTACCTAAGTAACTCTTAGGCAATCAGCAATAAATCATTTTTTTCCCTATGATGTATGTCTATATCAAGATTTATATCCAAGGGATGAAAAGTTTTGCCCTGAAGTCTCCGATTAAAACAAAAAAAACCAAAAAAACCCTCATTTGACTTGGGAAAAGGTCAGTAAGGAACGAAAAAAAGTAATTGAGCAAACAAAAATGTTGCAAGATGAAAGCTAACCCCTCTTCCACAGAAGATCATCATGCTTTTTGCACTAACCCAGTGACAGCACAGAGAACTGCTCATCACTCCCTGCCACCTGAGAGCAGCCCAGCAAGGCAGACACGAGCAAGAACAGCTGCATTAGCTGCTCTTGGACAATCTCTAGCTGGGCTTCATTGAAAGGTTATTAAACACGACAGCAAGATCTCTCTGAGAGACCCTTTTCAAAGAATTACAATCTCTGCAGCGATAGGCAACTGCTCAAGCTTCTGGCCATGCAAACTGGGGAAGAACCGAGAGGGGCTTCCCCCAAACTCTGGTAGAAGTCCATGTAACTGGCAGTCACTTAAATGCATTGTCTTAAGATAACTAGAAACCACAATCACAAGGGCTCTGGATGAAAAGGTAATTTAGTTCTTCAATTTTAAACTCTCTGTTAGTTATGGGCACTGATCCTCCATTAGAAAAGTTTCAATGTCTGACAAGCATATGGAAATTCTACTGTCAAAGTTGATTCATTGAGAAAGCCCTTTTGTGAATAATTTCAATTTAATGGGAAAAATCAATTTCAGACTGACATTTGTTACCATATTGATCTATAGTAAATCTATACCATTTGTTATGGATCCTTGAAGCCATAACAAGCCTGGAAGTGATCTCATAATCACAGAAAAAATACCACTAACAGATTAGGTAGCTAGAGGGTAGACAGTGTGCCATTAAAACAGTGTTTTCAGGTTTGTAAGGTTGTGAGTAGGCTGGGTAAATCACTGAGGTGAATGCACTGCATAAAAACAAGTTATTATTACGTGAGGGTGTAGCTGTCAGTATAAAAGATGGTTGAGTAAGCAGATCGAATAGCAAAGAGCAGGAAGCTAACAACAGTGCTAAGGAGTTTACAGAAACAACAACTGATATTCTACTGAAATAGGTGAGTGACTTAAGACAAAAATAACCTAAAGAAAAAAAAATTTTAAGAAGTTGCTTGCTTTGTCCATTTCTTGGGCAGAGGTGCTTAGCTGATGTTAACAACTCCCTGTTGCCACAGAGCTAAGACTTCAATGATATTGTTGATCTCTTCTGCTCTCTCGTGTGTCACAATGAATGTTTTGATCTTTCACAGTAAGCTCATTAAAAGATGCTAGAAGATTTTTATGGTTTTATGTATGAGGAGTATCCTCTCTAGAATATCTAGTTCCATTTACCAGTCTTGACTAACAGCTACTGTGTGATCACTTGCCTTGTGTGCTTGCACTTTTGGGGTGGAGATGAGAAAAAGAAAGGGGATGGAGATGGGAGAAATAAAAATTCTAAATTCTTAACTTCTGTGGTAACTATTTGACACATGGAAATCTGTGAGCTAATGAATCAATGTATACTGGTATGTATTTTTGAAGAGCATGTGGAATTACTGCAAGACTGGAAGAAAGCAAATAGCACTTCAACCCACAAGATAAAAAGGAGGATCCCAGCAACAGCAGGGATGCTATTTTTTCAAATAATGAAGTAAAACTACAGAATATTAACTTCATCAATGACTACACAGAGCTAAGTGAAGCCATCAACTCTACTGCCTGGATACACCTCCTCAGAGAAGGGGTTTTTTTAACTTTTTTTAATTAATTTTTCTTTTTAAACAAACACAGATTGCAAAATTTGGAGATGATAATGCAAATGAGATGAAATCCATCTGGGTGTTACAGAAGTGTTTCCTAATGTGTCTTCTTGCAAAAACTTAATTTAAAAAAATTTAAAACACCAGTACGCACCACTTTTGAATGAAATAGAAGTAAAGGAAAGAGAAGGAAGACTCATCATTTCCAGGACTTGTCAGAATCTCCAGAGACTTGGGTTGTCCTCCAGCTCTGTTGGGAGGCTGTAAGTCAAACACCTTCTATAGTAGTTCCTGCTCTGTGGGAATATGGGACCCTTTCCTCACATTTGGTCAACAATATGGGTTTGGGATTTATTACTCTAATACGGAATAATTAATGATATTACTTACACCAAAGGTTTTACAACAATGTGTGGGTGTATAAAATGAAGTGTGGCATGTGACAGCACCTCAGGAGGAAGTCTTGCAATGATCTCCACTCCACACCATGGGCTGAAACATGAGTAACCTTGGGATGTCAGCAGCCAGAAGAGGACAACAAAGGGTGTTACCACAGAACAAGTCTTTTTTGTGGAATGTATGCACAGCATATGGAGCAGATACTGCTTACTATATTCAAGCAGTTTTTAGTATTTACAAAGTGATGGAACAGTTTAACACTCCTCAAGTGTTCCTCTGCTGTTCAGAACCAGCTGCCTAATGCTCATTTAATTAATGATCCATTTCTTACTGATGACACTGATCTGACATTTACAGTATTTATAGCATTTATTGCATGCTCCTGCTAACAGAGAGACAGATTTGCTTCTATGTTATAGACATGAGCCCAGCTTAAATGCCATCATTTCCTCAAGGAAGATTTGAAGTTGGATGTTACCAGTTATAAACAGAAATGTGGTATTGCAGAAATATTTTCTAGCATTTGCACTGCATACCTCTACCAGGGAGCACCTTCTTTGGATTGCTACAGAGTGAGTCAAATTGCTGTGACTGCAGTCATAGCAAATTCATCTAAAGCTATGGGCAGACTGCCAGAGAAGCTCAAAGCACAGTTTTGGGGAAAACTATACCATGGTGGGTGTTGTGTTTGAAAGGCTGAGAAAGGAGCAGGCTGTGTGCCAAAGAAGAGGCAGCACTCAGGAGCTCCAAGAAGCCTCAAATACAGTAACATCCCATGGTACAGAGATTAATCCTGGCAGTGCTGCCTCAGGCTTAAAAGGTACTCAAGGCAGCATGAGCCAGTGCCTGAAGTGCCACCCCAGGACGTACAAGACTGGGGCTGAAAACACAGTCTGCTTCTGAATAGTTAAAGCATTTCTCAAGGCTGGTGTCAACTGCAGCAAATCATATGGCAAAACACCCAAGCCCAGCTGGAAATTAAGCAAAGACATTGTGCTTCAGCATTTCAGAAAAAAATAACGCAATTCTGTTCAGCTAAAACTCTTCTCTTGCTTTTTAAAGTTTGAAAAATCCTCAAAGCAAAATAGGGTTCAGCTTTCTGAAACTGCTAGAGACCAAATAAAACTCCTTCCTAAATAGCTCTAAGGTCTTCTAGAAAGTGCTTTGTGGGAAACAGCCTGAACGGAAATCAGCTACTCATAAGAGAAAATGATACAGCTGACTGCAAAAAAAGCTCACCCAGGAGTGCAGTACAGCTGAAGAGCACTACTTGCCTGGATTTGCTGCTAAGCGCTCACCCTTCTGTCATTTGTTATAATTACCAAACAAGCCCCCTTCCCTCCCATTTCCTAACAGAAAGTACCACTTCACAGAAGAAGGAATATGCTCCCAGATCTGGCACAGGCACAAAGCAATCTGTATCAAAGGAAGTTCTCACCACAAACAGTGAGAAGTTACAGGAAAAGCATGTTAACACTATGTTAACTTACACAAAAGACTTACAGAGAGGCAGCAATTTTCAATCTCCTCCCCATGCCAAATTTCCCAGCTTGTCACGAAGTTTCATGTCATTTTAGCAACTACTGGCAGGAATTAGGGGGTGTCACAAAAATTTCAGAATTTTTTACTGAGGGAGAAAGTGAGATGCATGCACTGCAGTAACCTGTGAGCTCAGAGGCAGAAGAAACAACGCCAGAGGGTACAGAGCCCCTGACAAAATCTCCTCACTCCTCAGAGCAGTAGTCTTATGCCAAAGCATTCCTCCAGAAAAGCCTGGAAACGGAGCACGGCTTCTATGGGAAAGTAGCAGTCAAACTAGATTTTACCAAAGAAGACAGATGCCAAGTCTGAGTCAAAAATTAGGCAAAGCCTTCCCCCATGCCAGCTGAAACTGGGGAGACATTGGTCTAAGCACTGTTCTCAGAAACCAGAACCCCAGAATCGCAGGACTTGGAGGGCGAAGCAAGCGAACCACAGAAACAGAGACTCCACCTCAGCCTTTGAGCAACCTGGTCCGAAAAGGATGAAATGTTCTCTTGCTGAACCTGACAGGTGAAGGCATCAGAAGACTCCCTGGCACTGCAAACACAATCAACATAAACAAAAGCTGGGATGAAGTTACCTAAGGACGATTGGTCAGAAATGGCTGCTGACAGCAATCTGGAGAGCCGAGTCCAGCTTCTGGCTGCCATGTGGGTAGGAAGCATTCTGAGGTGCTTGAGATGCCACAACAAGCTCGAAGGTGTCTGGCACATTAACCAAAGCATTGGCAAGGTTCACCAGAGCAAGAGCTATTGCAGTACTGACAGGCAGGAGTGTCACTGAAGGGCACAATGAGACGTGCTGTCACCAAGTGGCAGCACACCTGTACCTCAAGACCCTACACTTTCCTCTTATTCCTCTTTGTATTCTGCTGGCTCCAACTTCTTTATGTGTCACCAGATATTAATTAAATAATCTTAATTAATCAGAGCATTTTGGTGTAATTGTTTCAATGGCATCCTGAGTTTGGACTCAATATATATTGCAACCCAGGGCAGGTCAGATTTTACAGCTTATCATATATTGTTTATCACACTTCAGCTGGAAGGAAAACAACTGGATATATGTGATACAGTATAAGAGTAATTGAGGATGAGGCAAGTACCACTAGCAGTGAAGTGCAAGTTTGCCTCAGCCATAGTGTTGTTCATCTCTCTCCATGTAAGCCAGAAGTAACATTCTGTATAATACAGCACAGGTAGAAATTCTCTTCCTGGACAGAAAAGCACACACTTCTGCTGCCATCCTAACCCAGGAGAAATCCCTGTTCTTGTTATATACTTATTGCAGATCCTTTCTGTCCAGAACAACTTAAAACTGGGAAACATGCTAGTTATAAAACACATGAGAAGTCAGACTGAACACAATGGAAATTCAGCTAAAATGTCTGTATTTAAGTGCTCACCATGACAAATCTGTTTAATGATTTGTCATTACTTCCCCCAGGCTAATATACCTTTTGACAATCATATCTGCTGTAGCTCAACTAAAAAGGATCAGATTCATCCCTTTTGCAAGTCCATTGCAGTGATTGCAGAGGAAATGCCTTAGAAGGGCATTGGAGCATTTACACACCCATACATCACACTCTGATTCTGAATCACACTGTACTGAACCAGGTACACAAAACCATTTACTCACCTTGCTCCAAACCCTTACTAAACATGACCCAGGGGTTACAGTTTAGCCCCAGGAAGTATTGGTTACCTGAATTTGAATATCACTACATTTTCCCTCAATGTATTTCCCTGAACTGCAATATACAACTATGTATTTTTAGTCAAGCAAATGGCTTTTTCAAGGTCAGTAGCTTCACTGGGCAAAAATTAGAATTTGAAAATTCTTTATCTATACAACCCTGAAAACCCGAATGTGCTATTGAAACTACCTCAAACGCAGTCTCTGCATTTCTGAACCTATTTTTAGGAACCAAAATACAAGTGCCTTAATCATTACATAAGCAACTTCAACAAGAGAGGCTTAATTAAAATCTAAATTCTCAGTTCAAAGCAATGCTTCTTTTTGTGATCTTGCATGACAGTGATCTCAAAAACCTCCTAAAAATTAGCTCCAGTGGTCTGTTTGTACAGACTTCTAAAGAAATACATGTAATACTGTGGAAATTAAAGACCATGCCAGTACTGATCAAACAGCATAATTCATTGGTCTTTTAAATCTATGTATCTAATGAAAACCATAGAATTAAATCACAAAAGCATGGGACACCTCATCTCACAACAAGCCAAATCTTGAACTTCTTATATTTAACCTAGTCTTTAACTGGGGCAAAGCTGACTCAGTCAAGGCTTGAGCTGAAGCACAGATTGAGCAAAAAGATTTCAGAAATTACGGACATTCTGCATTGTTTCTATAATGATTTATAAGTAGAAGACCTGTCATATTTTAAAGGCTGAAGCTCTGTTGGTTTATAATTATTGGTAATCAACATCAATGGCATTATCTCAGCATGAAAGGAAAAAAAGAGTCCCTGTATTAAGAGAGTTTCTAAATTAGAGATGGACCTCTAATTTCCTCAGAATATCAGAACAAGAGCAATACTCCAAGGCTTATCCTTTGGGTTAAGCACAGGTGGACAGAGGAGGTCCAAGACACAACACACAAAGGACTGTAACAGACATCTTAGCAAACCATTGTATTTACCACTGCAACATCAAAAGCTTTTGTCTTAAAACCAAAAATTGTAATTCAGTTGTTTCAATAAGAATTAAACCACCTAATGAAATTATAGCACTGATAACACTTAGAAGCAATCCAAGTGGTCTTTAAACTTTCCTCATCTTAAATATTACACGTCAGATATTTCTCACTTTGAACATCAGCTTTTTCCTTTTATTAGTATGAAGATTCAAAGTCTAAAGTCACCAGGAACAATTTGCTCCATCTTCTTACTTCCAGTTTGAATGGTCAATAGTCAAAGTCTCTGTTCATAAACTTTCATGTCTGCTTATGCTGCCCACATTTTATCCTGGCAGTAGGGGAGGCTAAGTACAGCAAAATGTTCATGTAAATGTGTAAGCGGAATAAAAGAACTGGACTTTGAAAACTACTGAGCAAATAAGTCAGTAGCTTCAGTTCTTGGGTCATCTATGCATCTTATCAGATTGAACAGAAGTGATCAATGCCAAATATTTCTTTTGTGTCACAGCTCAGAAGAATTAGTTTTTTGAGGACAAATTCTGATCCCAAATAGACCAATGTAAATACACTCTATAACATATTAAAAAGTTTCCAGTCAAAATCAGTAGAATTATCTGTCAGTTGTTATGCTTAGGGTCAGCAGGTCAAGGTAGAAATCAGATGCTTTTTTTCCTGCAACCTAGAGAGTACCAGTTCACACTTGTATGTATTTAACACCTACAGTTATCTCAGCATTCTGTTTTGTCTGGTTTTAAAACCATAGACACTTATGGCCACACACCACTCAACTTTGCATGAAGAGAGAAGAATGAAAGATTGTCAGTGGTAACACAGAAGCAGCAAATTCACTCAGATGCTTCAATTTTATGCAGCAGCCACATCCTGCAACAAAAGTAGTGTGCGGCTGTTCTTGGGCACCACAGAGCAACTGCAAATACCTGTGCAGCCTCCTTAATTGTTAAAACAGTTCAGTGACACATCTATGCCTTTCACACAAATGTTTTAACACAATAAAAATTACTTATAATATCCTGGCACCAAATTTTACTATGTCAGAGCAACTATTTAGGCTGAAGGGCTAGAGTTTCTTTTGTGTTTATCATTCAACAGCCTATTGCATGTGAGTAGATTTCACAAGACCAATAAAAAAAAGCTTCTTATATGGGACCTAGAAGTGATTAAACTCCATCTTTGCGTGGTAATGACCTTTAGCTCCACTCTTTCACAGCTCAGACTGGTTGCACAACCTCAGCAAGAATAACTTTTAAGCAGCCTTCAGGGATATCCTGCAGTTGTATGTTCATTGGCAGGTATCTAAAATATACCTCTGAATCCTGCATTCAGTAATGGAGCTGGAACAAGGCTGGAAGAAACACTCTTCAATTTCTTTTGCTCACTTTTTGTCCCTTTCGGTCCCTTTCTTCATCATTTAAGAGTCAAGTGAATTGATTACATTTGAAAGATATGTTAATCTGAATAGTGATACTTTAGATCAGCACAGAAAATGAATCCAAACAGAGAAGGGAAATTATTGAGCTTTCTGTCACCTGTAAAAACTAACAAAGGAAGAATCGTATTCTCACCATCTTGAAAGCCCCATGCATGCAGACACTTCTGTCAAAAAGTAATACTTTGAATAAATATTTTGAGCCATAATCTGCTCAGAGACTTCAAAAATGACTAGCCTGACACAATTCATGGAGCTCCTGCTAACTTACAGAGAATTCATCATGGCATTTGTCTTCAATTTTCTCCATAATTAAGTCTTCAGGGGGAAAATTACCATTTTCATAACTGAAACAATATTTTTCCAATCTTATTAAAAAAACTCTACGTGTGTGGGTCTGTCTTCACCTCCTCTTTTTCAGAACTGGGACACAGGTGATGTTTGCACAGCCGATCTAGGTTATTTTATGTCACTGGTTGTGTGCTTTGGTCACTGAGATCACAAACTACAGCATTGCTCATTTGGAAACAACAAGGAGCACAGATGATCTACATAGACAAACCTGCTCTACAAAATATAGCCCATTGTCTTCCAGGACTTGTGAATGTGTTTTCTCACACCTGCTTTCAAAACAAGCTGAAAAAAGGCTACCTGCCATTAGCAGTTCAGCAGGACATCTGACCAAGAGCCCCCACTGCCAGACTCAAGGATGACACACTCACTGCACCAAGTGGCTCAGGTCTCCCAGAACAGTTTTTAACAGTGAACTAATCAATAGTTTTCATTCATCAGGAAGAGACTATATAGGTGAAAGGTGGCAAAACACCACAACTTGGATTAATTTGCTGTTCAAATGAGGTAAAATGCTATGTACTTTATGTACCAGAGAGAAAGGGTGGAGAAAGAAAAGCAGTTACAACTTTACATACACAGCTAGTTCAGGTAATTGGCTTTGTTCCCTTCTCAAGTGACTCTGCTACACTTCCCCGCCTTTCTCCCCCACCCCCATTAGTTTATAAAACACATCTAGGAGCCAAAACCACAGATGGTGTCAGTCACTCCAGCTCTTTTGAGATGATGATGCAATACCTACTTAGGCTGAATAGGGACCTGCCCAACTACTAATTATTAGTATCTGTTGCATACCTTGTAACAGCATTGAATCAACTGCTTTGTTTCCCACGTGCAAGATGCACCACAGACTGAAGCCAAGAGACTTCCACACTGGTATCATCTCTTTGCACCAAGCTTGGAAAACTCTTCCATTCAATTTCTTTCATCCTCCTTAAACTGACATTTTCTAAGAACTAAGAGGAGGTTTCAACCAGAAGGTCTAGGATGGCACAGGTGCTTCCACTTTTATTCATATCCACTGATACAGGCAGGTTCCCTTACCCCAATTAAGAATACTTAAGGTCTTAAGTGAAAAGTGTTCGTATTAGTTTACTCTTCAGATATTGCACAGGAGTCAAATTCCAGCACTAGACAAACCAGTCCTAGATCAACAAAAGCTTAATTATCTTGACCAGTCACAGAATCACAGAATATGCTGAGTTAGAAGGGACCCACGAGGATCATCGAGTCCAACACCTTACCCTGCTCAGGACCATTCCCAAAAGTCACACCATGTACCTGAGATCATTGTCCAAAGAAAGACTCTTTGAACTCCGTGAGAATTGGTGCTGTGACCACTTCCGCGAGGAGCCGGTTCCAGTGCCCAACCACCCTCTGGGTGAAGAATCTTTTTCTAATATCCAACCTAAACCTCTCCTGACACAACTTTAGGCCATTCCCTTGGGTCCTGTCACTGTCACCACAGAGAGGAGATGTCTGCCCCTCCTCCCCTCCTCATGAGGAAGTTGTAACAGCTCTCCTCCTCAGTCTCTTCTTCTCCAAGCTGAACAAACCAAGTGCCCTCAGCAGCTCCTCATATCGCTTCCCCTCAAGGCCTTTCACCATCTTTGTTGCCCTCCTTTGGATGCTCTCTAATAAGTGAGTGCTGATAGGACTTTGCTATTTAGCCCTATCTCTTGGATCATGAGCAGAAAATGTCTTCCAAAGATCATGTCCACAGCCTTTGGAAGCAAAGCCAGGAAGCTCCACCTGCCAGCCCAGCCTGCATACCTCAGCTCACAACTGTTTTTGTCAAGCAGCATTAAGCCCAGGCACTCTCTTATTCCCATTTCAGACATAAGAGGAAGGCAAAAAAAACCAAACCAAAACCACAGTTGTTTAAATCAACACAAGAAATCTCTCACAAAACAGGCTTGGCCTACTTGGCAGTTGAGCAAGTGCACTAACCTTTGCACAGTGCCAAAAAGGAAGGTGAGCCATGGCGAGGTAACCAGCCGCCCATACATCCCGACTGCGCTGAGAGCCCTGACCCCAAAGGAGTGGCTACTTCACAGACCACTGGAGCTGCAAGGGAAACCCATGCTTCAACAGCTGGACATGTTTAGGACAGTACTTTACCCAAAGCATCTGGTGAAAAATATTGGCATATGTTTGCTTGCTCAAAGCGCAGTCTGAGAGGCACCTTTTCTCAGTGGAGCAAGACTTATTCAGTGCCCTGTGCACACCTGGAGTAAATGAGAGCCCTGTGAAAAACCCAAGACTGCGGCTTTCACAGGCCTGGGGTTAGTTTTCACAATGCGCTGCTCTCTTCTAATGCTGTTGTGCAAGACTTGTATGTTTAACATTTCTAACCAGCCAAAATTGCTCTTTATATTTGATCAGGAATAATTTTTTTTTTACCTTTGAACCTGTTGCAAGGCAGGTTCAAAGGTTACCTGGGTGCAGTGTCGCCTGTTTATTAAAGCCACACTCTGATGATTCGGGGCTTAGTCCTGCCACGGGAGCTGGGGAAGCACCACTGGAGCTGGGGAAGAACCGACCCTAGAACACCCCTTGGGAGTTGTAAAGCAGCAAAGGAAGCAAGCTGTACCAGCCCCCCTACCCTCCTCCAGCACTGAAGGAAGGTAAGCAAATGCCTCCTGATCAGAGCCCGCGTTTCCCAAGTACTAGGCTCCCTGCTCCTGCAGAGAAGTACTGCAAGTGGGATAATAACCTCAATTTGCTGCAATACCTGGATCCAATGCACCCTTCTTATCACCCTGTGTGCTGTTAAAGGCAACAGCTGCATAACTGGCTGCATGTTATTAAAGAAGCAAGTCTAGGCTCAGGGGTGCCACACAGGGAAATCACAGCTTGAGCGAGAGCAGCCACCTGAACACTCTCTGTTGCTATAAACTGGCTGGAAGTGGAAACCTCCTTACAGTCCAGGCTGAAGCCATTTTCTTATCAGTTTGTTAGTTATGCCTGTTTAAAGATACAGTGCACAAAGCAGCAGCGCCAGGCTGCCATTCAGACTAATGTTTAAACCAGATTCCAAAAATATAAGAATATTTGTTTCCACAGCATCACAAGCAGTAAAAGGTTGCAATATGCTAGATCACTTATATGCACAAGCTTATTGGCAACATTTACTACAATAGAACCTGGCTTAATTCCTAACTAAGAACATAAAAGCTGGCTATAATGCCTTTTGTAGTGGTTTAAAAGCCCAGATCATAGGGCATGGCACACCAGACTGTTGCCATTGCCTTGGTACAACTGCTTGTTCTAGCTATAGAGATGGAGCCTTCTTCAAGCTCTTGCTTTTGTACAGACCTGCAGCTGTAATAAAGGAGATGATAGTGGAGACAAGGATTAACCTGAAACCAAGCTGCAAGCAAGAGAACTGGCAAAAAGCATACTGCTCTTCCAAGCCCTAAGCCCATCATCCTATCCATACCTTTCCTGAGGAACCCACTCGTGCTCTGAGAAGATCATTTATGTTCCAGTGCAGTTATTGTGCTTTACAAAGCCAGACACAGCCCTTGAAAAGCAGAGCAGAGCAATAAAGAATTACTATTTTTATAGCATTAAGAAAATAATCTGGAATTCAAATATAATTCAAATAAAGTGAGCTCACACCTCCCACAGACTCACAAAATTTAAATCCAGTTTAAATTTAAAGTTTTGAAGAGACAACAGAGAAAACTGTACATGGAGCCAATGCTTCCCCTTCATTTATTTACATCCTCTGCTATTTGCTATATGTAGAAAGGTTCTTTTGGCATCTATGGATAACAAAAGCTCATGTTGTGCCATGACCTTAAGGTTTGTTACAAAATCTCACCTGATTCATCCTCTATGCCAAACTTTGTTGGCAGTGACAAGAGAAACGACTTGAACTCCTTATATACATAAGCTACCTACTGCTCATCTTAATTTACTAGCAGGTATGAGGTGTATGTTTTATATACATTTACAAAGAGAAGCAAAGGCTGAGATTCATAACTCTGTTTTGTTTTTTGACAGAAAATTGTCAGCAAAAAAAGGATCTGTGCCTTTCAAAAATCTGGAGTTAATTCAGATCATTTACGAAAAATTAAAAGCCTCAGCATTTCCATGTCACTTGTTATGTGTATTGGGGGAAGAGTGTCAGCTGCATTCTAATTTATGAGCATTGAACGGAAATGTTCATTGAGGAGAAGCTTCCCTATGTGCATCCTTTAATCCAGTTTATGTTGGAGGTGTGACACCCACTGAGCCCAGGCAATAGAGTGCAGCCTCACCAAGTCTCGGAGCTCTGCATCACATTCTAAAAACCTGGCAGCCCGAGCAGGACAGTGCTGTGGGCATGTTCTCCCACCCTGCACAAAGTGAATGCACCTGAGATACACAGCACTGCTACCCAACAGCTGACCAATGACAGGGCAAACTCACTGCTTTTTCTCTTCCTCCCGGAAAAACAACAGCCTAAAGCCAAATATCTGAAGGGGGGAAATGCTCAGAGAGGCACATAGAGTGGGTAATAAGAGAACTGGCTGGGCTGGGACCCTGGCCTTGTCTCCTTTCTCTAAGCACAAATGCACCCTGACAGGCACTATTAAAGCTCAAGCTCATAGTTTCTCTTAAATGACACAGGAACAGGTCTGGGAAGGGAAAGCCAAAGGCAGAGGAGTTTCATGAAGAAAAAGCTATTTCTTTTTCATCCTCAGCTTACAGGAAAATCAGTGAATCAACCCTCAGTTTTCCTAAAAGATACCTACATTGCTAAATAATGCCACAACTACCTGTAAGTTAGCTGTACCTGAATAATATAAAGTTTACAGCAGCAATAAAAACATAATTGCAATTAGTAGGGGCTACGCGTTTTAGCAAGCCAAGGTCCAGTATAGGTTGTATTTTGGATGCAAGTACATGCTATGTTAAGTCCATTTCATCTTTATGGTTTGTCTAGCTAAGCAGATTATTCTGAAATCATGCAGCATAGGAAAACTTTCAGATGGGGAAACTCCCAAGTGGAGAAAACAATTCTAAAATCTGAGGTTAAGGCAATAAAGAGGAGAGATAGGTGAAGTTACTGTCTTCCCATCCCTCCAAACCTACTGCAAAATTCCAGTTATATTAGACAAGCATTGAAGAAAAAGGGAAACTGCAACAGCTATAAACCTTTAAACAAAGAAATGAAACTATGAAATCATAAAAAAAAATCCCTGTCATAACAGGAAACAAAACTGAAGCTTGAAACATGATTCACTGTTACCTTGTACAAATAATTGCACCTATGCAAGTCTGTAACAGAGCAGAAAGAACTAGGTAGCTTCCGGAAAAAAGACAAAGGAAAAAACCCAACAACAGCAACAAGAAACCTAACACCAAAATCAAACAAACCAAAACCAGCAGCAGAAATCCAGCCCATCAGCAAGTCCATTGCAGCAGTATATGAGAAGTACTGTAGTGAAAACATTTTGTTGGTATTACAGGCTACAAAGTTCTGCTCACCTTAACATACATGCAGCTATAGAGAGAAAATTGCTTTTGTTGAGAATACAGCTTTATACATAGAGAAGATAATAGCAAACAGATTAGAAAGAATAAACTATAAACATAATTTCAAAATTTTTGGTTTACTTTTCACTTAGATCTATTTCAAGCTGTTTTCATTAACAAACAAAAAAGCTGAATGACTTCCTCTTGTGTGGGTGGGTTGTTGGGGTTTTTCGTTTCATTTTTTTTTTCAATCACTCCAGTTCCCCCATGCAAGTTCCTCCCCTTTAAAGCTCCCCTCCCAACATGCTTCTCTGCTTGCTGATTTATTTAAACTGGGGACAGGAAACTGGCTGTAGTTTTTAACATGAGTGTTACCTAAGTAGCGTTGGTTTTGTACTGAGGTGCTAAGGCTCCTTTTTGCTTAAGAGGTTGACTTCCTACCCTATATTCAAAATGGTAGGTGCCTTTACTGTCTAGTTCTCATCTCTGTATGTGCTCTGCTATATTTTCTGTGTAAGTAATGAAGTTCTACTTTATTTGCTTTATTGCTCATGAGTTTGCTTGTTGTTACTCACATGGGCTTTACTAAATCCAATGTGCAAGTGCAGATTAGATGCAGGGTTCAAGATAATGAGTTTTTCAGGAGCCTCCTAGGAAATCTCTGGTAGTGTGCTATCAGTTAAATGTGGACCTTGGGCTGAGTTAAGTTCAGATACGTGTTTGTTCTTTGTTCTTCATAATAGAAGTGTTGTGATAATATGAAGTAATGGACATTAATATCTAGAAACTTTTAGTGTTACCTTTGTGTGGCTAAGGTGCCTAGTGATAATATTCTAGTTTTCTTAGGAGTTCTATGTGAATTTTCAAATCAAGCTTTCATCCTTGCTCTTTCAACCATGCCCTATCCCTAGAGAAAACTTCCTATTAATACAGTATTGATGAATGAATGTTTTGCAAGAAGTGAACAGGTGTTATCTAATAGGATAAACAGTAACAGAACCTGCTATACTGACTGTATTTTAAATTCTTAAAAACTTCAAAGGGCCAGTTGAGCATGTTTCTGAGTAGGTAGTTTCAAGGAGAAAATCTGATATAAAGACTATATGAAAGCTTGGCTTTTCAATTTATCTGAGAAAATAACTTTTAGTACTAAGTAGTGTCATATCCAACATAGTAAAATTCCTTATTAAAAAATGGCCTTTCTATTTAAATATACTGAAAGCTTGAATTCAGTAGGTTTCATAAGCAAGGCTCAGAAACCACAGCACTCTTCTTCCTGAAAGTAAGTTACTGAGGCCTTGTCCTTTCCCACCCTCTAGCAGAGTGCTTCTCAGCTAAGATCAAAGGGTGCTTGAACTGTTTGGCTCTGACTCTCTGAAGAGGTACTCTAAAAGCAAAGCCTCAGTGAAGTGTATCCTGGTCTTAATGCAGGTTACTGAGCATTTTGCTTTGTTTTTTACGTGGCTCTGACCAGAATTCACTGCTGAGCTTTTGTTCTTTAGCTTCTCTCTGGATGCTCAAAGTTAGATGTTCCTAAACCCTGTGGAACACAAGACTTCAGCTGCATCAAGGAGGTATATGGAATATAAAATTTCCAAGGAGTAAGAACTGGCACAGTGGCTCACATCTGCAGGACGACACCAGGCAAGAGCTGCACTGCGTAAGCAAATGGAAAGAGTGAGCTACTGGTGGTTAAGTAACTAATTAGTGTAGGTGGCTGTACTCCCCTTTTCCTGCTTGTAAACAGTCAGTGTTACCTTACTAATGCTGAGAAAAAAGATGTCATGATCACATCAAAAGCTTAGGCAAACTTCATACAAAGTACATAACTCTAGAAGACATTCTCCCAGGAAGTGCATGACTATTGCTTCCAAAACTGTGCAAGTATCAGAGGTTGCTTTGTTGTCCGTGATGAACTCTTGGGATAGAGATGACAGTGACTTTTCTTCATATTTATGTACTCAAAAGTACAAAGATCAGCCACTTTCCAGTGGAGAGAATCTCCTCACGTGGAGAGCATAGAGAATAACTTTAATTCCTTCTAGGCAGTGAAGGAACAGCTGTAAAGGGGGAGGTACAGTAGAAATGAGAATGTGTACTCCTGAACTCAAGGCTGTAAATGGTATCACTGTAATCTCTTCTGATAAAAACTGAGCCTTTGACTCTGGAGCTTAGTGCATCTTATCCCTGACCATTGATCAGGGCAGACAACCTGAGTACATTTTCAACTGTCCAGCATCTTATTGCGCAAGAAGCTCAACAGGTGGTTTGAGACATCCTGTGCATTTTGTATCCCTGGGAGTTGAGCCTTCAGAACTCAGGGATTTCAGTCTCCATCTCTGCCCCCTCTGATGTTTAAAAAAGGCAACTGGTGCTCAGACTTGCCCTGAAGTGGAAGCTGGTGTCTGTCAAAAATGCTCTGGTTTTGTCTTGTTCTGCACTGAGGTTTCACTAAGTTGATAGGGATCAGGTATTATGTATGCACAGGGCACTGGGATATGTGGGTTAAACTCTGGCTGTAGCTGTTCCATAGGACAGATCTAGGCTGCAGCTGTTCTCTTACCATGGACAGGAAGGTCTATCAAGTACAGATTCCTGTCCTCTCTCTGGCTCTTCTGCTTTGAGGGCAGCAGGATTAAGTGGCATTTGGATGATACCAAATGATCAAGAAGTGATAAATTAGCATCTACTTGGATTGAAAAATAGTTATAGTAGAAGCTGTAGGCATAGGAAACAACTGTCCTAATTCTGGGAATTGAGACAAATTTGCTGACAATCTCTTGCCACAGCTTGAATAACATACCCTATGTGCTTTGATAGAAGTGACTAGAGCCCATTTGTGAAAACACTGTTGGAAAGTAAAAGCAAAACACTGGCACTATTCTATTAATAAAGTAAGGGAGTTGAAAAGAGTTTTTCAGATATGAAAAGCATTTTGTTTTGTATTACCTAGACCTGTGTTTTTGTGCATCTGTGCTTTTTTTGACACAACACTAACCTCTCTAGCTTTAAAGGATGTATATGCAAAGTCCTGCATATGTAGTCTCAGTCAGTGCTGTAAGTGGGCTAATGGAGACAATTGCTAAAAACACCCAGCAAACCCTAGAAGCTAATGAGCATATAATACTTCCCAGACTTTAGAGAAACTTGTAACCAGGTCTTTCTTTAAATAAAAAATTCATTCAAATATAACTGAAAATCATCCTTGACTAGCTATAGGGATGCTGGGTAGTCTACACTGGGATTAGACTACTGCCTGATCTTTCTTTCTTTCTATGCAAGAGACTTGTGGAATCAATTCAGAACCTGAAGACAAAAGTTTTGCTGAATTTAATGATAATTTCTTGATTAGGTGTTCTCTCTGGACTTTTGAGTCCTTTGCTCCAAGCAAAAAAATCATATCCTTCAGGGCTTGATGTTCAGTCCTCCTAGAGGTCTTGGTACAAACTGCTTTGCATGTGAGTCAGTGAGAACATGAAAATACTCGGATGGAAAAATTTTCAGTGACTTTTCTACTGCTGCATGGAGCATTTGGGTTTACTGGGTTCTCTGATCCTTACCACAAAAAGGTCAGACAAGTGTCTTCAGTAAATTTTCTGTCAAATAAATCCATGTAACAGACAGTAGCTGTTCGTGAGAACTGCTCTGATGTGTCTGACTAGGCAACGTTAATGCTAAGCCATGTAAATAAGTTATAGAAGAGGACTTGGTGCTATAGATATGATAGTTTTGTTTCTTACCTCTAGCATGATACTCTAAAAACAGCCAATCATTCATGATTTCTGGGAAATTGTCTTAAAATTACTATTAAAATGAACAGATGAGAGCACACTTCAGTCAATAAAACTGCTGCATCTGTACAGGCCTGTGGTCTCTCTGGTTACCTGCATATAGCTCTAATCTCTCACTGCTGATTGAAAAATTTCATGTCCAGGGAAGAGTCATGTGAAATGCACTGAGTGAAAACTCCTTTTGGCCATCTGGGGATGGGAAAAGACTGGAAAAGTGCCCAAATTCATTGCTACTAATCAGTATTAAGGGGAGATTTAACATGAGTATTCTGGCATCCCTCTAAAATGATGTGAGAATAGATGTGTCAGTCTAGAAAGCTTCCAACATAGAAATGGTGCAAATGTGATTTGCTCTGTCACTTGGGTTTAGTAGTGGGCTCTGAGCTAAAGGAATAAAGTTTATATATCCAACTCTTCATGACGGAGAATGGAGGTGCCTCTACCGAGCTGCCGCAGTACTCGTGCTATAAAAAAGGGTCTTGCTCATGTTAACGAAAGAGGTAGTATAAACCACAAACCAGCTGCAGTTTAATCACTACAGAAAGCTGCTTGCTAACTGCTCCATTAATGGGCCAGATATATTTGGTGTCAAGAGTAGCTGATTGCCAGATTCGTTTACTAATAATCTTCAGTCTTCCAAACTGAGCAGTGCTAAACCTAAACTGCTAAGTAGCTTTGCCCTCAATGTAAATTTGATCAGCAGACCCGGATTTAGTTCTACTTTTTTTTTTTTTTAATGCAGGTTCAATTGATAAAGACCCAAAGGAAGGGTGTGGAGATGGGTGATACGCTGTGCTACAGAAAGAATAGTTTTGTGCTCCCATAGGTTTAATATGCCCAGTGACTGGAATTTCCCATCAGTAGAGAGTCCCAAGGGCAGTTTCTCCCTTTCTGGCTGTAGCACAATCTTTTCGGACTCTCACTACATGAAGCCAAGGTCAGGAGTCTGAAGGGCATGTGGCAACTAAGGTTTAGAGTAGAAAAGCGGACTAGGGAGTTGGTACTCCTCAGCTATGTAGGTGATGTGCATTTGGCAGCTTGGACTTGCTGAAAAGCCTCTGAGATACCCTTTCTCACCCAGATGCTGAGCAGGCAAAGCATGCCTTTTCTCACCAAAGAACACACTAGGACTGCTGATTAACACTGCCACTGGAAACTACAAAACTGTAAAACAGATACAGGTAATCTAGCTGATCAGTCTGGGCTCAGAGACCCAAATTCTGACTTCATGTCCTGGCTGAACTTACTAACAGTTTGTAAAATACCTTCAACTTCATTGGAATTATAGTTGAAGGGTAACTGAAACACATTGCATCAGGACTCCCGGTGTTCTTCTTGTTTAGGGATTTAGTTGATAGCTGACATATTGTCTACTGGCTGGGTTCCTTTGATTCTGTATGAAGAACTTTGAAAGAGTGTTGTTATTCATCTTGCAAAGTGTGAGGTGTTGTGTCCTGCATAGATATGTAGACACTAGCAAATAGAAGTTGCTGAGATCTGAGTTGATTCAGACAAAAAGCAGTCCTTTCTCTTGGCAATTCAATCTTAAACACATCAGAACATGTTGGAGATAAAAGAACTTGTTTCTAAGGAAGAAAGCTCAGGTCTCTTTGTCTCTTACAAGAAAGTCTGCAGTTTCAGATTTTGCTTCCCTGCCCTTGACAGAAGATACCCTGGGGGATGCAAGCAGTGGAATTGCTTCTGTATTTCCCAGCTAGACTTCCATTGCACACACTGACTCCCAGGTTACCACTTCCTAGTGGAAAGCAACTTTCACAGTTTTGATTTGTGCTGTTTTCTCTGGCTGAACACACTGTCACTCTCTGAAATATTTGTCTAGCATGAACAGTAAGAGCAGCTGACAATGAAGACACTGCTTGTCCTGCAGACTTATGTATAGGTGTACCAAACATGTAATTTATCAATACCCTTACTATTTCAGCAAAACCACTTCCTATTGAACACTTACAATATTGAGGAATTTTCTTACTTCCATGATTCACATCATTGAACTGTAGGCATTTTTTGGTCATACTTGGGGAAATACATTTGGGAAATTATATACTGGTTTTCTCCAGATTTTTTTACTTAAGGATAGAAAGAATCTGTTCCGTGTCTGACTTCATCAGGCTTCGGCTTTTTGTGGAGGTGGATGCAGCATAGATTAAGATTTATGGGGACAGGTGACTTGAGATCTCTTAAGAGGCTTAAAGCATTGCGTAAGTGTGCTTCACTATTGTACCAGGACTCTCCAGGGGAAAACTGCTGAAATGATTTGCAGTATTGTTTAACAAGCTTCTTAAGTAACCATGGCTCATAGGTAATTAAAGCTTCTAACTCGAGTCTACTAAACCTCCTGTTTGTTTCAGGTTCAACTCTGGCTCCACTGATCCAGCACAATGATCTGGATACTTCAAGTATTGTTCTCACCGCTCCCAACACCAGCATTGATCAGTCTTATTGCATTTGGAGCTGTCGTCTTCCTGTGGGTGATAAGCAGGCCAAAACCTCTTTTACCTCCTGTTGACTTGAACAAGCAGTCAATAGGAATCGAGGTAATGCTTTCTCTGCTTGTGGGCATGGTCTGTTTTGGAGCTTAATCTGAATACTCATCCCTTCTGACTCTGGGTGTCAGTGGAAATTCTCCTGTCTGATGTGCACAGCCTTCTCTCCCAGGTGTGCAACTCAACAGAATAGTGCGGAGAAGGGAAGTCTTAAGATGCTAAGATGAGAAACAGCAGCTCCGTCCAACCAGGGTTGGGTGGGCTTTTTACCAGATGGCTTTGGCTGTCGCTGATTTTTTCCTGTATTTTCAATGCACTGCATCAGCTTTGAAACTGGTGCTAGACTTCATGTAATAAGGCAAGTGGTGGCACTCAGTCTTAGTCAAGGCCTCTCAATAACCTGTATCTGAATGTTAATGTGAGCCATCTAGAAAATTCGTCTGCATGTGACTGACTACATCAAAATCAGGAAGGGAAAAGACTTCCCCAAGAATGCAATGCTATTGAAATGCTTTAAAGGGTGTTGCAGAGAGAATGGCTGAGGAACAAATGACATTTCGTCTCTTCTGCACTGTTTCATAACCATGCTCTGTCCCTAGGGAGGAGCCAGAAGAGGTGCACTCTTGACAGATAATAACCTGCTTTCTTATTACTTTGAAGATGCTAAAACCCTGTATGAAGTTTTCCAGAGAGGAGTGCATATTTCTGGTAAGCTTTGCATCTGGTAGTTAGTACTTGTCTATCACAAGTAAACAAAATTTTTCCAAGATCCCTTTCCTTGTGGCTTGGCTGTGGTAATAATGCAGGCTAACAAAAGCTTTTCTAGCCTTCTGTGGGGTGGAGAGACAAGTGACCATATTTCTCCCTGTCCCAATTTAGCATTAGTCTTATTTGGCAGACTGGGCAGGAACAAACATCGGAAGCTGAAGATGGTAGAGTTCAGTCAAGAGTCAGCAGATAAAAAGCATCAGAGGAACTGGGGGGAAACAACTCTCATTTGTCTTATGATGTGAATTTTCCTGTGAAATTACTGCCTGTTTACAACAGATACAAATTTGTGCACATCACTTCACAAGTCCTATGCATGGAAATATGTGATGGCTTGCAAGCTATTTCAACCTCACATGGGTTGTGCAATGGAAAAATATCACCAGATCTTAGAAGTATTGCTTGTAAGGATAAAGCTAACAGCTTTACAATCTTGGTTTGGGCAGAGTGCTTAGCTATGGACACTGACCTGCACTCCATGCAGTACCCAAATGTCTGACAGAAAACATTACCCACTTCAAGCGTTTCTATTTCAGTGTTATGCAACTTCAGTACTGAACTTCGAAATTGCTTTTCTGAACTCTTTTATTAGGAAATGGTGACTGTCTAGGCTACAGGAAACCCAAGCAACCTTATCAGTGGCTGACATATAAACAGGTGAGTATTGTAAATGACAGATGAATTAATTTGGGGCACTGCCTTATAACACTAATGTGGAGGAAAAACTATCTTGCAGGTTTCGGACAGAACTAAATACCTGGGGTCAGGGCTTCTGCAAAAAGGATGCCAGCCATCATCAAACCAGTTTATTGGCATTTTTGCTCAGAATAGGCCAGAGGTAAGCAACAATTTGTGTATTCTTTCCTACATTATTCTGACACCTTGGGATGAGAGGAGAGTCTGTATTTAATAGCTTCAGTCCACATGAGGAACAATCACAACTTTTTCCTTCCCAAATCCCTTTTTACTGACTGAGCACATACCATTCCAAGCATGTAATAAAATGACCTGTCACAACTCTGATTCTCATGGACGTGCTTCTTACATAGCCCCTGCCATGTGCATGGGCTAGTCAAGCAGTATGAAGTCTGTAGGCAACCCTATCCTGAGTGCTCCTAGTTTTCCTTAGCTGTGCTGTTTTCTCTCTTCAGTGGATCATTTCAGAGTATGCCTGCTACACCTACTCAATGGTTGCTGTTCCACTCTATGACACTCTGGGACCAGAGGCCATTGTATATATTGTTAACAAAGGTAAATATTGACTTTCACTCTTTCATAAGGATTTTTCTAGGAAACTTTGTTTTGGGAGGGCTAAGTTCAAGGGAATTTGCAAAAATCAGAGTAGCTTTAACCTTGGTGCTCTTATAGACACTTAATTTCTTAGTGAAGCTGCTGTGCATGTTTCAATGCCTAGAAGAATCCAGTGGGCTTCCTATGTCTCCTAGTGTCTTGACTGCAAGACCACTGAAGGATCTTCTAGATCCCGTGGACCATTCTGCAACCAGAGTGCTCAACTTTTTGCTGTTTGAGATTTTGCAATCTCGAACTCCCACACTGCCAAACAGACAATGCAGACAGACTTGCATGTAAATTAAGACTAGATGTGTGTGTCTGATTTAAAGTTACAGAATGAAAAGAGTGGAGGAGGGAAGGGTAAAGGTATGCCTAAATCTGTTTAATCTATCTGGTTATTGCCTGTTCTACAGAAACAACATCTAGCAGGCCATCATGGAATAAACTGGCAAGGAAGTTAAATAAATCTTCAGACTTTCTTTCCCCCGGTCTTAGGAGAGATATGGGGAAAATAAATATCCACTGTTGTTACAGTGATCTGGGATGCATCCTGTAAACAGGATTTGCCAAGCAAAATCACTTCAACAGCTATGGTTGTGAACCTTGGAACAGGTCTTGTCTTGGGATTACACAGCTGTGATTTAGCAGTCTAACTGGGAACTGGCAGGCTCAGGCAAACCCAGCTCCTCTGCTGACTTAAAGCAAAAGGCTTTTGTAACTGCATCTGCAAGGAAGCTGAAGTATTAACTCAAGAATTTTAGCTACCACTTTCAGTTGGGCCTTAATTTCTTTAGATTTAAGGAAGATGGCTAAACTTAAACAATATCATGGCAATACCAAAAGTTTCAATGCTCATCTTGACTGTGAGCAAAGAAATTTCTCTTCAGCTCCTCAGCATTTGCCCTCACTTTATATTGCCAGAATCTCAGGTTTGCCCAATAAGTTGAGTATGGTAGGAGGAACCTCCTTAGCAGTGTAAGCCAGCCACTCAATCCATATGAACAAATGCAAATGGCACCAAACTTTTTATGTTCTAAAAGTATGTGCTGCTGAGCTGTCACTGGCCTCATGTCTTCTAAAGGGACTTCTGATAATTCCTTTTCTATAGCTGACATAAGCGTGGTGATCTGTGACACACCTGCGAAGGCAGAGGTCTTGCTTAAGAACTCTGAGGAAAAAAAGACCCCGTGTCTGAAGATTATTATTCTCATGGATCTGTTTGATAAAGAGCTCAAGGACAGAGGAGCTAAAGTGGGAATTGAAATTC
Source organism: Gymnorhina tibicen (assembly GCA_013399875.1). Lineage (NCBI taxonomy): Eukaryota > Metazoa > Chordata > Aves > Passeriformes > Artamidae > Gymnorhina > Gymnorhina tibicen. Next base: position 4,169,401 of record VXAZ01002700.1, read on the forward strand.
TGTCACTGCAGGAGGTTGAGGTAGGTGGCTAAAGGCTTCTGGAATACTTTGCCAGCTAAACATCTTGATCTTCTGTGGCAGCAATGACACTTTAATGTAAGGATTACCTGGCTGTCGCATCTGTACCTGAGATCTTGATGAGCAGTCATTTTGAAACTTGGTATCTTCAACTAAATGGAGTTGCAGAGTTCAAACCATTGACTAAAGTTGTGTCTGTGTTGTGGACAGCCAGTATACATTAAACTGAAGACTTGCTTAGCTTAATTCCCGATACTGTTGTAACAGGATTTATCAGGCTTCTAAGCTGGCAGTTGAGTCTAATTGGAACTGTAAGTGCAAATTATTGGCTGCTTAGACATCCCATTACTAGGCTTAAGCTTGCATACATGTAAAGAGATGTCGCCTATGTCAAATAAAAGGAAACACATCTCCACTCAGCACTTCCAAATCCCTTTAGTAGTTCTGATCACTTTCCACACATTGAAATGTGTCCTTTTCACACTTGCAGCAAACAGTTTTTCAGAGTTATGTGTATTGGATTCAGGAAGACATATCTGTTTGAATGAGACAGAGTATCAAGAGGCAAAGTAGTAAAACAGGTGTTGCATTTGAAATGCAATTACCTATTCACCTATTGTGCACATCTGTTAAGCTGTGTTTTTTCCCTAACACAGGAGCTGGGAAGAAACAACATCAGAGAACCAGTTGTAAGTATCTTTATGAAACAGCTATAAACTTGTAAAATTAGTCTCTGGAAAGACCTCTTGCTATGCTGCTAGTAGAGGAGGCTGGCAGAATTTTTTTTGTGAACCAGAATTCCTGATTCATCCCAGTTAGGAATTGTATGTAATTACAGATAAGCATCATAATCCTTACACTGACTTTATGTGGCTTTTTTCTCTGTAGCCTCCTAAGCCTGAAGATCTTTCTGTTGTGTGTTTTACAAGTGGAACCACAGGTAAGAATTTATAGTGATTCTTCCCCACTGAAAGAGCCTCCCCATGCAGCTTCCCTGCACAAAAAAAAAAAGAAATCCTAAGAATATGGAAGTAAACCAGTGCAAGTAAACCAAAATTAGAGCAGTGTCAAACCACTTTTGCAGTTTTACTTGAGATACTGTCACTACAAGTCAAGTGCACTAGGACAAAGCTTCTTAGAACTGGGGGCAAGAAAAGCCAAATTCATGTTGTCTTAACCTATAAAAAATGCAGCCTTAATGTTCAAGAGATTGGTTGTTCAACTGTGTATTTTGATCCACAGAAGCTAAAAAAAAATCTTGTTTCAGCATTCTCTATGCTACTCCCAACTGCTCTCCTCTTTCAGTAGTCATCTCCTTTATGTAATATCTATAGCTGAAAGCACTCCAGATGAGGCATATTTGTGATCTCTTAAGACAATTCTTGCTGTGACTGAGCCTAGTACTGAGATAGTTCAAACTGAGCCAAACAAGACATGGGAAATCGCCAGCAGAAGCAGTCAGAGCCATAGCTCACCTTGCTTGATCTCTCCAAAGGTAACCCTAAAGGAGCCATGCTGACACATCAGAATGTTGTTTCAAATGCTGCTGCCTTCCTTAGGTGCACAGAGGTAAGCTAGTGCTAATGCTGATCTCCAGGATATGTCCCTCAGTTGTGAAACCAGCTTTAATGTGGGCATTTTCTGTAACCCATTCACTCCCAGAAACTGATGCTTTCCTAAGTGCCCCTTTTTCAATGAGACAATAGTACTGCAAGAAACTTGGTTTAACTTGAACAAGAACTTCTACACAGAAGTTATTCTACAATGAGTCAGCCCTAAATACCAAGAGTACTAACCCACCTATTTCAAGTTTTGCCAAAACATAAAACTAATTTTGGTTTAGTGTGGCTGAGTGACAGCTGCAAATCTTGAAGAGGCGATGGATGAGCCTGAGCCTGAGTTGCTTCAGTCATTGGAAGTGTCTATCTCAAAGTACTCAAATTGATCCAAACTTCATTTACTTTCTACTTAAAAGTAATTCAAGCAGGCATAGAAAATGCTAACCTACATCTACTTCCTTTCCCTCTAGAACACTATTGAGTGTACAAGTTCAGATATTGCCATTTCCTATCTTCCTTTGGCTCACATGTTTGAGAGAGTTGTACAGGTATGTACAGATATACACCTGAGCTTTTATAAATCAAATTATAGTAAAAGACATGTTAGCAATCTGTATTTCCTCAAAACCTATTCACCCAATAACTTACCTACAAGTGAGCACTGGAAATCATGCTGCTTTTCATAGACTAATAATTATGGCTAGTGAAGCTTGGAATTCTTCTTGACTAAAGTTAGTCTGGTCAATTTTTAGGCCGTGGTATACAGCTGTGGAGCAAAAGTAGGCTTCTTCCAAGGAGATATCAGGCTGCTAACAGATGACATGAAAACCTTGAAGCCAACGCTGTTTCCAGTTGTACCAAGACTGCTCAATAGAGTATATGACAAGGTACGTGAACAATTTTAGCTAAATTATCTTTGTGTTCATATGTCCAAGCAAGCACACAAATACAAAATAATATTGAATATGCCATAACATCACCACTAGTTAATTACACCTTAGCAGGAAGAATTTTTTAGAATCCTTTCTGTGGAGATGGAAAGAGTTCTGGGAGTGTAAGAACAGTGTCTCCATTCATGACTGGGATGAGTTTGTTGCTGTTAAGAGACAAAAACTTTGTTAACTTTTGGAATGCAAATGAATCAAGTGCAAAGCTAAAAGGATCCCTGTTCCTCAAAGCCATGGCTGTAGTGTTTCAGCAGTAACATGAACTAACACTGCCTTTTGGGTCACCTTCTAGACACTGCAGTGGTGAAGACAGACCCTAGAATGTCGAAGTAAGATATGGTGCCTCTTAACAAGACAAGAATAGGAGGTACAGATGTGAGTTAAACTCAAGAGTCACTGGTACTTTTCCTTGCAGATCCAGAGTGGTGCAAACACCCCAGTCAAGCGCCACCTGTTAAACTTTGCTGTGTTTATGAAGATGGCTGAAATCAAACAGGGCATCTTTCGAAACGACAGCATTTGGGACAAGCTAGTCTTCAAAAAAGTTCAGGTAAGTTATCCCAAGTGTAAGGGAGCTGAGCAACCTAACACTGGAGGATCTGATGGCTTCTTTTTCACTTGTAGGAAACCATGGGTGGAAGAGTGCGTATCATGGTAACAGGTGCAGCCCCTATATCTCCCTCTGTCCTGACATTTCTTAGAGCAGCATTAGGCTGTCAGGTAAGCTGAGTTTTCTTTTAAAGTAAGCCTTGTTTAACTATGCCCAAATGAGTGACCAGTGATATAGCTCAGCTTGTTCCTGGGGAAAATGCTGTCAGTCTTGGGTATTTACAGACTGCTTCATCTGAGTTAACTGTAACAGGAAAAAAATTCTGCAGGGCCCAGACTACCTAAACTACACTACCAAAAACTATGCTGTAGGCTCTGGGAAGAGGAATAGAGCAGCTGAAATAGGAACATACAGCACTCAAAGTCAGGCAGCTGCCTCTGAGCATTGTGGCTTATTCTGACAGTCAATGAGCTCCTAGTGTAGCACATTTGAGAACAGACAAATGAGGTGACTGAAGCAAAGTTTGGATAGGTGAGCTTTAACATCTGGTTACACCAATAAGATCAAGATATCTTAAAGGCAAAGGTTGTTTTGGCTTCCTTCCTAAGAAGACTTGAGCATGGGCACAGTTGAAACTTTTTCTCCTAACACCAAGGACTTGATGTTCAAGGAATACTCATCCTTTCTCGCACAGATCTTTGAAGCTTATGGCCAGACTGAATGCTCAGCTGGATCCACTTTCTCAATGCCTGGAGACTGGACAACAGGTATGGGAGCTGAGACTTGGGAAGTCTCCCAGAGCTGCCCACGTAAAGGGGCACTCAAGCCTAGGTGCTCTACTGCCTTAGTTTAACGAAAATTAAATAATGGGTATTCAAAGTGATTCTTTCTAGTAGCAGTCACCTGTCTGCTTAATAGGTACTAAAATTCTTGACTCAACCAGATGAGGACCCCTGGTGTAAAGTGTCATAGGTCAGTTTAGACCCTGTTCCAGAATACACGAAAGGAATTCAGAGAGCTGAGCAAACTGGACAAGGACTTCCCAAATGGCCTTAAGAAACTAGCTTGATCTCCTAAATGACATGTTTTACTCAAAAATATTAGACATGATACTTGACTATTTTCTTGAAGGACCTTGAGGATTTAGCTTTTGTCTTAGCAATACTGGATATTCTAAATTCAGACTCAAGTCATCATCTTTGTGAACACAGTAACTGCAGAGCATCATGAGGATGAAATGCAAATGAATACCAGGATCTATGAGAGGGTCCCCTGAGGAGGCAAGAGTGGTTTGTGGTTGGTGTGGTTGATTACACCAATAATGCTCTAAGCATCGAGACTTAGCTGCTATTTGTCCTACATTAACTGTCTGAAAATGGCATTGCAACAACTTACTTGAACATTTGATGCCAGACTCCTTTAAACAATAGTGGTTCTTGTTAAAGCAGTGAACAAAGCCAGTAGGTATCTACTCTCACTGCAGTCTTTTTTGTGTTTTTTCTTTTTCTCCTAGGCCATGTTGGAGCCCCTCTGGCTTGTAATATCATAAAACTAGATGATGTGGAAGAAATGAGCTACTTCTCTTCTAACAACGAAGGGGAGGTAGGTACCATCTCCTGTGCATGTCAGGAAATACTGAAACATAAGACTTGGTGACTAACAGTGTTCTGTACTTGCTATAGGTCTGCATTAAAGGACCAAATGTGTTCAAGGGTTATCTGAAAGACCCTGAGAAGACAGCAGAAGCAATTGATAAAGATGGCTGGCTCCACACTGGAGACATAGGGAAATGGTTGCCAGTGAGTAATTGCTTAATACAAACCATCTCTTGCATGTGAATTCCTGTTACTTCACGGTAACCTCTAAAGATGGAATTCTAGGATAAAAGTCTCTACACAGTAGATTCCCTAGGTAACTCCAAGCAAAGCTCCAAAGACCAATTAGGTTACAAGATATCAAATAACGCCTGCTAGCCCCATAGTTAAGACTATTCTTAACTGTAGAAGTGACATAACGAGGTGTCTTGGTTTCTGTCAGGCGAGAATAAAGGAGCTGTCTAATCACGTCCTGAGCTAACTGGAGAAATTAGACAAACCCCTCTCTCTCTAGAAAGCAAAGACCAGTATGTGGTTTCTACACTAGTTCCAGATGTGCCTTTCATACAACAAAACAAAGCCTGTTTATGTTTTCTGATATAAGCAAGACAGTGACTTGGAACTAATGACCTCCACTTTTAACTTCTAGAACGGAACGCTGAAGATCATTGATAGGAAGAAGAATATATTTAAACTTGCACAAGGAGAATACATTGCTCCAGAGAAGATAGAAAATATCTATATCAGAAGTACTCCTGTAGCCCAGGTCTTTGTACATGGGGAAAGTCTGAGGGTAAGTGATGTTAGGAGTGAGTATCCTGCAAGATTCCCTCCCACAACGAGTTCTGGATGATCAGGGCACGAATAAATGCATGTACAAGAGTCCTTGAACAAAATCTGTTCCTAAGAGAGCCATGTTTATAGGAATATGTTCTCAGACCTACAGATTTCCCACATGACAACTGGCATTGTTGCAAGCTGCGTAAAGGCTAATTACATACTTGTGTGGGATTAGTATGTCAGGTCAGCTCTGTGCAGTTTGGATTCATAGAATAGTGCCCGCTGCAATGAGCAGGGACATCTTCAACTAAATTAGGTTGTTCAGAACCCCATTCAGCCTGATCTTTAATGTTTCCAGGAATGGGGCATTTGCCACCTCTCTGGACAACCTCTGCCACTATTTCACCACCCTCACACTTTCAAAAAATTCCTTGTATTTAATACAAATTTACTATCTTATAATTTAAAACCATTATCTCTTGTCTTATTGCCACAGGCCCTCCTAAAAATTTGTCCCCATCTTTCTCGCAAGCTCCCTTTAACTTTTGAACAGCCACAAAAAGGTCTTCCTGGAGCCTTCTCCAGGCTGAACAAGCCCAACTCTCTCAGCCTTTCTGCACAGCAGAAACATTTCTCCATTCCTTTGCCATGGAGGTGTTACCTATGCTAGCAAAGGCCAGTTTTCATTCCGTAAACTAGCCAAAAGTAATTTCTGGATCACTCAGCACACCTAGCAAACTGTGTCAGTACTTCAGTTACTGCTGTCACAACTCTCAGTGACTTGGAAATCCTCATAGCTACCTTTCAAACTCTGAAAATGCATGGGGATGTATATGTGATTTGTCATAGGAACACTGTCCACAAGTAAGCTCACAAAGACATTTCGTGTGCATTATCTTGGTCCCAGCCTGACTACTTCCACTTGTTTGCAGTCTTTTCTAATAGGTATAGTGGTTCCTGATGCTGAGATGCTTCCAGAATTTGCAGCAAAACTGGGAGTAAAAGGTTCCTTTGAAGAGCTCTGCAAAAATCCTGTGAGTGGCTTTGCGTTTAGTGGATTAGAGACAGAATTTAATTCTAAGTCCAATCGTACATTGCTCTGACTTTGTTCTATTCACCTTGTTTTGGTAAATTGAACTGGTTTAATGCTGGGTGAGTCATGCAAGCAGCCTTACAGCAAAGACTGGAACTGAACATAGGTGTCTCTTGTTTCAAGGGCTAGCGCTGCTTCTTTTCCAACGAGAAGACAGACATGACTTTGTAGTGGCCTTAATATTAGAAATGTTGAACGTTGAAATATGTATTCTTGCCATCCTCTGTTCTCCCTGACTGGGCAAATGGTTATGGTCTTGCGCTGCAATTACAGAATGACAGCTTTACCCACTCTGCTTCTGCTGTGTTTCTTCTAGGCAGTGAAGAGAGCTATTTTAGACGATTTGATCAGACTGGGGAGAGAGGCTGGTCTTAAATCCTTTGAACAAGTGAGTACTTTCAAATCCTGCTTGTCACCAGCACCTGTATTGCTAACACAATGGCTGGGAAGCCTTCATTCCTAGTGACTGTGCCAGGAGGGGCCCTGAGGCAGCTGCCCCAGACAACTGAAGCAGTCAGTGAAACACTGGCTGCCTGCCTCTACACCAAGAGATCAGTAGCTGTGCAGGGCAACAGTAGCAATTGCCAAGAGATGGAGTGGAGGTTCACAACAGGCTGTAGGGGCTGTTCTGGAGTTTCACCCTCTTGTTGTGTCCGCCAAAAAACCAGTTTAGTTACTGGATCTCCTGGGACTGAATTCTTGCACTGAGCCCAAGGAAGCTGGGAAGAATTGTTGTTTGTCTTTTAAGTATGCGTCACGTGCTAAATTGTTTTCTTTTAATAGGTTAAAGACCTGTACATCCACACAGAGTTGTTCTCTGTAGAAAATGGACTCTTGACACCAACACTGAAGGCAAAGCGGGGAGACCTTGTTAAATACTTCCAGAAGGAGATTGAGGCCCTCTATTCATCTGCTCAGGAATAAATGGCCAGTTTAATTTAAACTGCATGGAGTAGTTAGATCTGTGACACTACATGGCCTATGGTGAAGACAGGCTTGAGTGGAGAGGAACAGGAACTTAAATTAATTTGTTTCTAGTACCTGAGAAAAATGACTTTTGGATGAAGATGGCTATAGTATAACTGACAACTAGCAGTGTTAACATCCTGTGGGACTGAGCACCAACTGTCTAGGCAAAGCCAGAACTTTCATCTTTCTTGGACTGTGACTGAAATGCAAAAACATGCAAGAGCCTCAGCCTTTAAAAGACAGCTGTATGCACTTCTCATTGTCAAAAGCAAATCTTATTTTCCTGATGAAACTATGAACTCCACTGTGACTTGTTGTGGATTGATCTGCAATCAGACTGAACTCAGTATGAATTCATGCTAACGTCTGTTTAGTAAACACAGAAGTGAATTTCCTGTTCCTAGTCCTCGACTACATGGCATAAGTTGTTTATAATGAAAATGAGTAATCTGGCATCAACTGGTTTGCAAAGTACATTTGTCTACAGTAAACACAGTTCATTCTGCATGAGGTACTGGATCAGTTTTTGCACATTTTCAAATGAAATGGCAGTGTTAAAGCCTTTACACTTATGAATTTACACTAATAAGTGTAAAACTTTAGCTGTCAATCCTAAGGATATAAGATGCAATAAATTGAGACTGCACAATCAAACGAAAGCCTGTGTGAATTACTTGTGGCTCTGCTGCAACCACATTGTCAGCTGCCTGGCTCTGTATGGCTGCAGCAAGAATGCAACTGCTGCAGAACATGAACTTGTTCCCTATGCTGTCACTGGTCAGCCACAGCTCCAGTCATGAGGCTATAATGTAGTTAGTCCAGATTTGCTCCTGTAGTCCAGCTGCTCCTCAACTTTCTTTTCCTTATCTTCAGCATAAGCTGAGCTGAAACAATGAATTTACCACATGAAATAAGATGTGAGATTTTCTTGTGCTAAAGCTGCTGCTTTAGAAAATTATTTAAGCAAGATGCAAACTTTCTCTATCTTGTATCTTCCATCAGTCTGCTGTCTCTGCTAAGAGCTCCTCCCTGTCCCTGCAGCAGTCTGTTCTAGCAGTTCAAAAGGCAACGCAATGCTAGCAAGGATGCAACATGTGGAAGGTGTATCTGTAGCTTTCCTGGGCCAGTTTTCTTTGTCTGTGGACAAGAAGGACTGTCTTCCCTGTCTTGTTCAGACAGCTAGTGGCTGCTCCTCTCCCTCTTTAATGCTCTTGGTCAGCTATCCCAAAATGAAAGCAAGATTTATCAAAAGATCCACCCCTTGCTGTGAGGCAGCTCTAGTTTTGACTAGTGAAAACAACTGACCCAGTTCTGTTTATCTAGTCTGGGCCCAAAGGCCCATTGACATTTTCAGATAACCGTTTTGCCACTTACTGTGCTTGTCAGAAATGTGAGGCTATAAAGGCTTCCAAGTCTCTGGAAGTGCATGTAACTATGTTGCTTATCTTTCCTATGCTTTCTCTAAAGCAATGTGACATGGAAGTTCCTGGTGGCCTAATCTTTTTCCCCAGGTGAGACTGGGGAGGAAAAAAAAAAACCAGAGGAAGAAGTGTATCCTGGAACTGGTTTTGGACACAAAAATGAAAAAGTCAGTTGGGGACAGTAAATCCAGTGCAACTGAGATCTGTAGAAACTCGAGGCTGAGTCCTGTGATGCCACCTGCTGCAGTGCCTGGAAAGTACTTTTGTTGATACAATAAACAGTGATGCTTCCCTGCACAGATCTGCTTGGAAGGTGAATGACACTGCCCAAATAATAAAATATATACAGCAATTCAAGTGTAAATTGGTCTTAAACTGGTCTCTTGTGTGCCACTTCTGCCATATGAACTGCTTCCACAACATGGATCTGAAGTAAGAACAGGGGCACTTTAGGCATGATGGCAATTGACGTGCTGCAAAAATTACTTCAGGCTATTGTTTGAACACTAGAAAAAGCTACAGCAGGCTTGGAGCACTGTTGTACTTGGTGAAGACTTGAGGTAAGGATGGCTACAGGTACAATGAAGTTCAACTCTGCAACTATTTTTGCCATGATACAAAGATTTGGTGCTAAAATAACATCCAGTCTTTCCAAGTTGCTTTTAAAAGCTCTCATCTGGTCTGCAGTACAGAGATGCACATATGCTGAATAATGAGGTATTGCCACAGCTCAGAACAGCCTAGGAGTAGGGGTTCACCACACTAGTGCACAGCTGGAAGGAAGAAAAATCCTGATTTCTGTTAAGAGATAGCATCTGAGCAGGAGCATACAAGAGCAATGCTGGCTTGGGGTATGTAGTAATTTCTGTATACACTTTATATTGTCTAAGAAATGCTCATCTGCCTGAGAGAACTCATGCAGCTGGACGTAAACGAGGTGTTTGCTTAAAAAATTTCCAAAACCTCTCAACCTGGCCAACATGTAACTCCACACTATGAGAGAACAAAACCACCTGCTGCATTTTGGAGCCATGTAAAAAGCCTTGAGCTGGTACAAGGTACTCCCATTTAAGGTCTTCCTTCTAATAATCCATACTAGATGCTAAATGAAAATTATTTAAGAAGGCTACTAATCGCTAGTAGCAACTAGACTCTCAAAAGTTTTCACTCTTGGCTACTGCTTCCTTTCACTCTAAAATGGATCAAGATCTCTTGGGTACAGAGTCAGACTTCAGAGGGAGCAGACAGTGCTAGCTGTAGTTTTTCCTATTAAAAGCACAGAATATTCCTATTGCAACATCTGAAATCTTTTTAACCTTTAAAAACAACTTAGAAGGTTAAACCTTTACTTCCCAGTCAGTTCACACTCCCATGACTATAACTAGGTCTTCTAGGTCTAAGAACAACTGAACCCACAGGTGAATATGAATGTATCATTTATTTGAGGTGGACAACTCACATCATTAAAAGTCACATGTAACAAATTTTATCTGGAATTTGAATCAGATGTTTATTTTAAGATTTTCAGGGGCAGCTTCAGAGAAATACAAAAGATAAGCAGCACGCATAACAATCAGATGCGGCTGAGGAAAAAACCTAAAATCTGAACGCTCAGAATGCAATTGAAACAGAAAAACCCAACCCTGACTTGTGAAAAAGATGCATCTTGAAGGCAATCCACTGAATGGCTTCTTCAATTATTTATTGTTTAAAAAGTATGCAAACCATGGCACAGGCATATACAACCCTTTTGGCTGTGAGGAAAAGAAAACCTCGTCCTAACATATTCATTGCATAAGTCTAAAGTAATATACAGAAAATTTCAAGTAAAGGATTGTGGTCTGAAGTAAAAATTCCATTTAATATTTAAAAAAATTAGGCGGCTATTTGCTTTTCTTCTCTCCATCCACTGGTTGATCCGTTTCAGAGTCATACTGGCATTTTTCCACACACTTCCTAGGGAACCAGCCTCGTTCTCTTATTCCACCTTAAGACATGAAAAGTTGCATTAACTTAGAACAAAACATGACCCACTACTGAGGAAAAAAACAGGACTGGAAGAGACATCAAGCATTTACCTATTTTCTTCTACAAGGCAGAACATCCAAGTAATTTCTAACATCATTGCCTGGGGATGCATGGATTTTCTCCAACTACCGGAAACATTTGCAGACATCTCCAAAGTTTTGCAGTGCTCTACCTTCCTTGAGAAAATTCATCCTCATACCCTATCTGAATCTTTCTGTCTACAAATCAGGTTTACAGCTCCTTTTTCTACACACCAGGAACACAGGAAGCAGATAAACTTGTCTACCACAGACTTTCACACAGCTGATGACTATTTGTACATACCCTGACTGTCTCCCATTTCCCACTCCTCTCCAGGTAAACCATCCCAATTACCTTGGCTTTTCCTTGTAAGTCACATGTTCTATTATGCTAATTATTCTCATTGTTTTCCTCTCAGCCCTTTACAGTTGATCTTACTCTTTCTTGAGATGCAGTAACTGCTTTTACTTGTAGGAGTATTTCAGCAGAGTCTCTGCCAATGCTGAGGAGGATGGAAGGTTTCCTTCATGCATCTGGGAAGCTGTATGCTTTTTTCTTCTCTGAAAGTGTAGGCTCATCTTAAGATTATGATTGAGTCTTTTTTCTACAGAAGAACTGCTACTTAGTCATTCATTTTGCCATCTTGCTGTAGTGAAACTTTTTATTCTTGCTTATTTACAGCATTTTGCTGCACATTCCTAACAAAACTCAACCTATTTTTGAAGTCCGGTCTGATCCGGCTTCTCAGTGTTCACCAAGCTCCCCATTCAGACCACATTTAACCTGATTTTAAAAAACCCAACATTCAATAGAGCAGATATTTCCTGCTGATCTTCACAATAAGCAATGTAATACAAACTATGGCGATTTGGATTAATTTAGATTTTATGTCTGAAGGAGTTTACTGGAGTGAGCTGCTGGGGCACTTCCAGCCCATGAAGGTTTCAGACCTCCCATGAAAAGCACGGACTCTTTCAGTGTAGTGACTGCTGGCAGCCTCACTTGTGCAAACATGAAATGCACATGCAATGAATTAACAATTGTTTGGAAGAAACAACAGAATCCAACACACCCTCTAGCAGGTAAAATTTTAGTTCAGTCCAAAGCAAGAGGTCTGAAGTGAAAAATGTAAAAGCTTCAATGCAGGTGGCTGTGATGCTGACCCTCTGCAGATCAGCAGGACTCTTTAACATCTTCAACACCCACAGTTAGTTTTATAAATGCATATTAAAATCTCTGGAAATTATTCCAAACCGAAGACTAATGTGTCCTAGTTTTTAAGATATACAAAGATGAATCCCTATACTTACATAGGTTGTGTAGGTAGGCAGCCTGGATGTGTTTAAGTCAGACCACCATTTAAATATCAAAAAAATGAATCATCCTTAACCTCTTTAGAGTCTAAAAGTCTAACTTTTTCCCCACTCAACTTTCAATGAACTACTAAATGAGTGTTCTGTCAGTCTGACAGAGTCATTTAATGTTTATGAAAACTGGGAAGTCTATTAGATGTAAAGAATAAAAACTGTGGAGTGTGGAGAGAAGCTAATGCCAGTAAGGTCAACATTCTACATTTTGAGAAGTGAACGAATAATATTGGCCACATTTCTAGACAGCTATAAAATGGATTTGCAATTTTCAACAGAAAAAGTGAAATTAACTGCTCCATACCATCAGCAGCTGAGATAAGAATCTTCTCACCATACATCCAGTGTCTGGAGAAGGAAGCATAACAGGTAATTAGATGCCAGAACTCATCTCAATATTTCTTTTAACCAAACATAAAGGTGTGAAGCCACTAACTTTAAGCCTCTGGTGGCTAAAATCAGATCCCCTTTACTCAGTGCAATCCTAGGTTCTTCAGTGCATGGTGTTGTGAAGAATGTTTTAACACCTTTAGTCACAGGGCAGCAGACACCACTGTAATCTTCTATGGCTCGATACCGCACCTACAGATTGGAACAGAACACAGCAATTCGTTATTTGAAGGAGTTACGGCCTTGCTGATAAGTTTCACACCGAAAAATTCAATTCAAGCACACCACAGATTTGAGCACAATGACAACAGCTGTCAAACAGACTCTAAATTCTAAATTAACTGCTTAACAATGAAGCATAGTCATCTTTATTATCATGTTTCTTCCCATCTGGAAACTAAGAAGCAAATGCAAAGGCTAAATGCCAAGTTTACTCAAGCAGAGATTGCTATACATTGTTCGTGTGGACTAATTACATTTATTTATACTGGTATTTCAAAGTAATTTCAGACCAAACTTCACAAATACTTACACTTCTTACTCGCTTGTCTGCTTTCTGTTTCAGTTGCTCTATCTATAAATAATTATAAATAGAAATTTAGGCAGCATTCAACACAAAATGAAGCCAGGTATTGAAACCATTCAACAAACACAGGAAATACCATTAGCAGTTTGAAGCACTCACAAAAGCGTAACTTTAGTGTATCAAAAATGGGAGAACATTTAACAGAACTTCTGTACGTGTATTTCAAGCCAGTCTATTTAAGTTATTTAAAAAGCTGGTCTATTATTGCAAAGAAAAGAGGACAATTGGATACTGGGGAGAATCAGCTTGAGATACCATTGAAGACCAGTTACCGTCAAGCTGTATTGGTGACATCCATCTCTAACTGGCCAGTCCAGGCCATCTCCCTCAGGAATCCCAGACCATGTAAACACTTGCCTGAAGTTCTTCCATTTACTTCCCATATCATAGGGAAAGATAAAGGTCTCACCCGTTTGGTAGTACTGGATTCTGTCTTTGGCCTAGAAAATAATTAAGAAATGCAGTACATAAAAACACCCTGCAAACTGCACTCAAGCAGCAAATATTGAGAAGGCCAGGTCATAACCCCTGTATGGGTCCATGGGACCTAAAGGCAAATATTTTCAGGCAAGAGCAGTGAACTCCTGCTATACCAACCCAGGCTTTAAAAACTACTTAAAACAATAATTCAGAAGTATGTCTGGTTTGGGTATCCCCATTCCTGTGACCCCTCATTTACTCTTTAACAACAGAGTCCACTGACTACATTGATCTTCCACTCCCCCATGCTCCGATCTTATTTTATGGCAGTTTTTATTTTTAGGGAGTGATGCCTGACTATTTCTCAGTTACATACGAAAGCTTCCACAGCTCAGAATTCTTTGATTAATGATCATGATCATGACTCAACATTGCTACTGCCAATTCCTCCTCTAAGAATGCACACACAGGCATGATCTGAATCGCCCACATTCCGTAGTCACGAGCTTTGCATTCTCGCAGTTCTGATGACATCTAGTGGAGCAGCCACAGAGCAGTGTTCTCTATTGCAATAATGCCATTTTATTAAATATTTATGTATTACAGTCCATGCTCAGCTTTCAGAAGGGACATATTAGCAGCCTGTGTTTTACGGTAAATATTTTAACATATTATTCCAAATTCTACAATACAGTGATAACAGGGATTTCTTTCATTTATGTTCCACTATCCCATTATTCAAAGGTCTAACAGGACTTGGATCCAGCCATATTCCGTGCAAAGAGTTGACATTACAACACTTTAAGTACTTACACACAGTCAAGATTCTCATGCTAATTTTGGCACACAAAATAAAGACAACAAGACATTAATGAAATGTTTGTGGACTTACACAAAAAACCCAGGTAGCACTAAACTGATTTCTAAATATTTTTGCTTCCTCTAAACTTAGCTACTGCTGCTTGTCTATATTTCTCCTGAAAAATCTTGTGAAAACATCTATAAAGACAAGGAAATCTAAGAGAAATTTAAAGAGAAGACTAGGTATTTTCTAGTACTTCTTTAAAATCAAGGAAAATCCTCCCTTACAATCCAAAGTAAGAAATGGGGAAAACCATGAGTTAAAAGACGCCACTTCGATAGGGTCACTGAGGTGGACAATTAAAGGTACAGGCAGGTGTAATGACAAAGACTGCTCAAGTTTCAGATGAAAACATCCACGTATTTCAGGTAGATAAGCAAAGTCTCTTCAAAGCAAATATTATTCTATGTTCAACAAACTCCTCCAAAACAAAAGAAAAATCTATGCATTTGCATGATTTCTCACCTCTCGCAGTGAATTTCAGATACAGTAAGGGAAAAGCTTATTGTAGGTGTTAAGTCAGTGGTGAACTGAAATAACATCTTTGGTTTTAATCCAGAGGTGAAACAAAAAAAATTATAAATACGGAAAATAAACTTTGTAACAGTACAAGAATACTGAAATAAAATCTTACCTTTTCTTCAATCCAGGATTCGATTGAAGTTTTATTTGTCAAAATTACTTTCATCTGAAAAAAAGTGTTAGGTGAAATTAGGATTTATTTTCTGCGGGAATACACCAGCTATGCAAAGAAAGCTTCATTTAACAAACTAAGTTTGTTTTAAAGAACAAAGCAACTCTAATAGACATAACTGAAACATATAAAATGTTAGAAGCTAACCCTCAGCAGAGATACATGCTCTAGAATTACATATTTAAGACAGTATCACACAGTATTGCACTTTATGCTTAAAATGTGTATTTTTGTTTCCTTTCAACATTTTAAGAAATATACCAGGTGTATTTATACCTATTTTCAGGGACAGGGCAAGTATTTTGCCTTTTTCAGGGAGTTTATAAAATCCATCTCATGTTTTCTTAGTTCATTAGATTTTTACATCCAAGTCCTCCCACGAAAAATAATGGAAAAAAAACCCTAAACTGTGGTAACAGAAAAACTGGGACAAAGCTACATAAATCCCTGGAAAAGTTATACAACAACATAAGCTCTGAACAACTGTTCTGATCTCAATCCTGAATTCTGTTTCTGCTCCACAAGCATGCAAAACTTGCAGTTTTTCACTTCTTTGTAACAGAGCCATAGACTTACCTGGATAATAAACAGCATACCAACAGCAATAGTTGTTCCTAATGCCAGTCCTAAGGCAAATAAAGATGCAGCAAACGCAGACAGTCCAAAGGGAATAATGGGACGAGGGTCTCTTTTGGCTGCACTCATGTCAATCTTCACAGAACTCCACCCAAAAGATATCTGCAAATAGAAAAATACCATTCAGCTCCAGAACTTTCCAACTGCTGAAACAAAGCAAGTTATCTGTAAGAAATCTGGCTCTGAAGGTAAGTGTCCAACATCTGACAGGTTTATAATGCAAGCAGAGTAGCTAAAAAAAAAAAAAAAAGTATTCAAAAGACTTTTCTTTTGTCTTCAGAAGTTTGTTTGTTGCTAGATGGAAAGCAAAACCATGATCACCATCTTGCAAGCTCCACAGGCCCAAAAATCAGCAAAAATATCTGGACTCTGGTATGTTAACAAAAACACATTCTATCAGATGGACAATGCTTGCATAGAACAGTCCCCATTTTCTGTGGAAATGCTGCAGGTTTTTCTCTGAAAGCTTTGCAGAAAGCAGTTCTCAACATTATTATCCTGCAAACACAACTCAGCTGCTACAAATACAACTTCATCTGTTAGAGTCGGCTGATGTTATCAAGGTCTTCACTGCAATCACAAAGGCTGAAATCAAACCTTATAATCTTAATCATGGATCTGAGATAAGGGGTGTATTCCAGAACAAGCTTTGCTCATTGTTGCTACAGTTAAAGTTTTCCAGTTTAAAAAAAAACAAAGCTAACATATTTATTTTTAGTCCCAAAAATAATGTACTTTTTTTTTTCCTTGAAAAAAAGGACACAATTCTAAAAAAGTGACCAGTAAAAGCAAAGAAATAGGATATAACCTGAGTTTTGGAAATAAATAGCAGCTGGTTTCTGTGCCAGCCAAAACACAGCCTGTCTCTCTCTATATAAAGTGCTACTCAGAAACTGTCTTCAGTTGTTGCAAAGCACTAGGAAACTCCCTGTGATTATGAGAAGCAACAGGAACAAAAAAAAAAGAATGAAAATAGAAACAACTTTCTCTGAATCCTCCTCCATTAACACACATACTTTTTACTGGTACACAGCAGAACCAGGAGTGCATGTGGAAAGAATAACAAGGAATTCCACAGGCTTCTTCTCAGAAAACCAAATTCTCTCATACTTACAGAGGTAAGACTATGCACATGACTTAAATAATATTTTAAGCATTTAGTTATGTTTTCTTACTCTGTTGTAAAGCTGAGTGTACATTGTCATAATAAATATGAAAGAAGCGTGAATGCATCCCAGTGGAGCTAAGAGGAGAAACAGAGTGAAAGATGCGTGATTCTGGTATCCACAACAGTTGTTGATCCAAGGACAGTGGTGGTCCATCTTCATGACACATCTGTGAATGATAAATATTGATTAATATAAAGGACACGTATGACGTTCCTCAAAAAACTCAAAGGACGGCTGACTTTCTACTTCTCAACCTCCATTCTTTCATTTGAACCCACCAATTTCTGACATTTCAACACAGCTGTTTCTTTTTAATTGCTATTCAGAACTTTATTTCCATGTTGTAGAATGAAAAAAAGCAAATAAAAAGTGCTTCCATGTCCTTCCCTCCCTAGTTATCTGTCCTCCTCTTTACTCAAACTTACTAGTTGCTAATAACCACCACAGTACAGAGCCTGGAGACAGAGCCATAGAATGGGACTTGTAAGAACTATGATCACAGTAATTAAGCACTACTTTTAATGCCAGTTTTTAAAAATAAAAATACCAGGAAAATAAAGGAAATATCAAATTCCTTGTGAACTACTTACAGAAAGAATATTTCAAGTTACACAGAAGTGTGATTGTGCCTCTTTCTTTTCAGTGGTAAACCTCTGAAAGCTTTCTCAATTGCTACGTATTGACCTCACACCACTGAAAATCCTTTTCAAAATACATTTAACAAGTGTAAACACCCTAGAGACACTCTTGCATTCAATATAAAACCAGTTATTTTGGTGTAGCTTACATATGCAAAAAAACCCCAGCTGATTAAAGATCTGTTCACATCCCAATTTATCTAGACAGGTGTAAAAATCTAAGTGACCACCTAAGTCATCAGTCCTCAGTGTAAAGATTGTCACTCAAGGAAAAGAATTGTTAATTTTAAATCTGGGGATGATGTAGCCAAATTACAGCACTGCTCTGGAGTTTCAGTTTCTGTTTCCTAAAAAAACACTGACTGCACATCTTGAGTTTATAGAAATAACAAATGAATGTGTATGTTGCAATATCCTTTCACCACATTCTCTTAAGAGGCCTTCAGAGGACAACCCCTCTGGACTGCAGACAACTGAAGTGCCTTGATTTTTTCAAGATACACTAAATAGTGACAGCTATTTATAATAAAGTATCCTTTGTATCAGAACAAGTGTGTTGGAAGATAACAAGGTGCAAACTTCTTAAGTTGACCCAAAAGGCTTATTACTTCATTTAACATGCTAACTCCCCTCAAAAACTCACTTTGGTGAAGAGTGAAAAAACAGTCCAAAATTTCCACTCAAATCAACGTTTAATTCCCATTTGGAAAGATGACAGAATAGGTATTTCTACTCTCTAAGCAGGTCAATGTTTGGACTAAGAATTTAAAAAAGACTTCAGAAGATTTTTAGGTATTTACACAGACTCACATCTCTGAAGCAGGACTGCATTGTTTTGTTAGTACCATCAAGAAGTTCTTAAGAGAAACTGATTTCAAACTATAAAGGAAATGTTAAAGATAGTAATTTTTTTAAACTAAAACACAGCAAAACTGTAGAGAAATCATACAACTAGAAAGGGGAAATTCTTTAAAGGGCTATGTGTTCATATGGAAGCTTTTTTAAAAAGCACAATGCAAGTGCTGGAAGAACAAATTATGGTAATAGCCCATCAATAGATTTGAAGCTGCTCTAATACGGACTTTAAACAACTGTAAAGAGAAACAGTACCTGTTACACTTTCGACAGTGGTGTGAACGAGGTGCCTTGTAAGACTGACACACTTTACAGTATTGGAGATACATGCAATCCTGAGATTTTTCCTTTAAACAGAAGAATAGGAGTGTTAGATGTATACATAACTCCACTGGCAATGTTTACCTTGGCATTTGCCTAACCTAAGCATCTTTGATTTCTTCTGACAGGGTGTGTTTCATAGTCCAACCCTATTTAATGGTAGGCATCAAGGAGAGGAAAAAACAAAATTAAATAATCTCCTAGCTAATCTCTTGGCTATCAACACAGCCATTTCCCACTGCTGAAAGTGCTGGTTGCTAAAAGAAATAAACAGTTCTTCTGTCAGGAAGAGGAACCGCACGAGCAGGGTTTCACAGTGAAGTTCTGAGAGTAAAAGTCAGCATGTGGCTGTTCTAATAAAAAAAATAGTGAGCACATTTTCTCTCCATTTTACACCACAAACCACTCTAGGCTTACTACTAAGGTACAGCACTGGTAAACACTAAGGTTCAACTCTTAAAATCTCACACACACCCCAACTACAGCAAGATGAGAGACAGAGATACTTGTACACAGCAAATAGCGGCCAAAATCTGCTCAGGAAGTGGAGTACCCATCCAGTTGTCCTGCTAAGACGATTATCAGGATCCCCTTCTGCCTAGACTCTGTCTTGAGTAATATTCCACAATTAGAAAGGTGACCAGTACTAAACTTTGTATCATGCCACTGGAACACAAACTCCGGGCAGCTGCCTTGAGATACTGAACCTGTATCATTCTTGACTACAACTCTTCCAAGAGATTACTGAAGCACAGGAAATGCAAATTTCTGTCTTGTACTGTGTTAAGCAGAAGGTAACCATATAAATTTCTGGCTTGCATAAAATAAAAAAGAATTTCTTCTAATTGTTATTGCTAGCAGCAAAATCTCCAAAACAGGTGTCTGCAGGAGCATGCAGATAACCGTGAGGTTCTCATTCCCAGCTAAGAGTGCTTGTTTCCTGCTGCTTTGCTTTGAGAAGCCCCTGTAGAACACAGCGACTGCTGCCAGCCAAGCAGCATTGCCAGACCCCTGACAGTACAGGGCGGGGATGGAGAAGGCCAGCAGAACAGAACAACAGAGCCTTGGAGAAGCAGATAAAGGATGTAACTCAGGCAAGCAGGATGCCAGCTCAGCTCTGCAAGGCTGACAAAGCAGAAGTCATGGAAATCAACAGTGTTGTGCTCACGCAAGAGCCGGGGTCAAGGAATGGCCACCTAAAATATTACAACGCTGGCCACTGAATACCACCAAAGAAGACCCCCAAACGGCCACTTGAGGACTTCTGATACGGAATGTGACTATGTTAAGTAAAGCATTTACATTTATACATGTAAATACATTACATGTAGTTATACATTAAGTAAGCGGGGATAGCTAATGAATGTGTAATCAGTGTGGGTGATAAAAACTCTGTTTACCCAAAGCTCGGCACACTCGATTAGAGGAAGGATACTTCAAGTGTCCAGCGTGCTGTTTTCTAATACTAAAACTGTGTTAGAAAGTTTTTATCTGTCCGATTTCGGTATCAAGAGCAAGCTGGGGCATACTGGAAACTCTGGAAGCGGCAGCAGCAAAGCGGGGAGAGGCAAAGGAAAGATTTCGGAACCAGATAAGGAGGAAGGAGTGGCCTGAGAGCGTGGAGCGTTCTTGGGGGACAGAGGAGAAACGGCGGCATCACAAGGCACGCGATTTCTACTGTCCTGACCGCGGGGGAGGCCAGCCCGGCCCCAGGGCTGCCCTCCGGTCCCCCGCGCGGCCCCGGGACGAGGCGGTCGCAAGGCAGCGCTTACCGGCGTCCACCCCAGCGGGACGTACCCGGGGCCCACAAACATGGCGCTGAAGTAGTTGTAGAGGATCATGACGGTCCAGTTGAGCAGCATCACGAAGTTGACGCTTCCCCCGGCCGTGTCCAGGGGCCAGTACCAGAGCGCGGCGTCGGCCATGGCGGTGGCGGAGCACACGGCAACCACGGCCAGCGCCACCGCCGGGCCCCAGTGGCACAGGCGCCGCGCCCGCTGCAGCGCGCCCGGCCCCACCATCGCCGCTACCGCCGCCCGACCGCTGCCGCCCCGCCGCCGCCGTGCATGGCTCCCGCCGGCTGCCGAGTGCGAGGGCGGGAAGGGAAAAGGGAAGGGACTGGGAAGAGGAGGGGAGGGAAGGGAGTGGGAAGGGGAGGGGAGGGGGCGAAGGGAAGGGGAGGAGCGGGGGCGGGGGTGGGAGCGGGGCCCGCCCTGCCACTGCCCTCCCGCGGTCCGTTCGCAATACGAGCCCCCCGGGAAACAGCGGCCCGCCGGTAGCGCCGCAGCTGCGTTCCTCCGCCCCTGCAGGTTACGAGAAAGGGCGTGAGGGGCTACGAGACGGGAGTGACCCGTCGCTGCCGCCTCTCCTCGGTACCTGCGGTGCAGCGCGATCCCGCACGCCAAGGCCGCCCAGCGGTTGTCGGGACGGCGGCGAGGGGCTGGGCCGTGCCGGTTAAAGCACCTGAGTTTCGCCGGAACCTGTGGCGAGGCACCCGGGGACGGGGTGGGGGACACGTTTTGGAGTGGCAGAACACGGAAGCACCGCCGTTCGGAGCGGGGCCCCCGGCACCGGCAGCGCCATCGCCGCGATGTCCTCCGACTTCGAGAGCTACGAGCAGGACTTCGCCGTGCTCACGGCAGAGATCACGGGCCGCATCGGGAAGGTGCCGAAGCTGGTAGGAGGTGAGCGGCTGCTCTCCGCCCCCGCGGCGCTCGCTCCGCAGGCCCGGCCGGCTCGTCTGTAAGAGCCGCTCCAGCTCCCAGCGATGAGCGCGCGGGGCGGTGGCGGGAGGTGCCGGCGTGTTTTTAGTGAGGTCTCAGCGTCTCCTCGCTCCTTACGCAGCAGAGTCACCTCCGTGCCCCGGGTCTGTCCCAGCAGCGAGTTATCTTTTGAAATGTGTTAAGAATACTCTGACAGAATACTTGTTTGCTGGTCACCTGTAAGGATCAGCTCTTCCCTTCTGCCCTGCACTGTGGCCACGCGAAGTTACGCCAGCACCTGAAGGGCTGAGCAGGGCCGGGGGGATGTTCCCTGTGCCGGCACTGCTGCTGAATCCTCTTTATTGTGATCATGCCACAACATCACTAATGGAAATCAAGTCTTTCTCCTGTGGCACTGACAGATTTTGTGCATGACTTAATCTGGATCAGTATTTTTGCTGCCTACTGTTTCATACACTCGATTTGGATAATTGACTGTGGTGACTCACATGCAAGAGCAGATGCAAAGAAATCAGTTTTTATTTACTTTAATGTGTTTGTCAGTAACCTGCAGCGTTCATGGTCTAATTCATGATGTATCCCTGCAGTAGAGTCAATATTGTCTGTAAGAGTAGAAAGATGAAAATCATAATCTCATTGATCAGCCCAGCTGAATCTTCCAGCACACAGGACTCAGTGCACCAGTACAGGGCTCCAAGTGTGAGATGGAGAGAAGCTGATACTCGTGATTTTCTTATCTGTTCTTCTTGTAGCTCAGCTTAATGCCTCTTCTGTTTCCAGCTCATTTAATACTTCTGCCTCTGCTTCTTGGGCATATTTCCCAAAGTTTTGGGACACTTAACCGTAGGAGTGGATACTGTATAAGAAGGAAACAAACACATGCTAATGCTGTACTTTTCCA
Organism: Gymnorhina tibicen; assembly: GCA_013399875.1. Classification (NCBI taxonomy): domain Eukaryota; kingdom Metazoa; phylum Chordata; class Aves; order Passeriformes; family Artamidae; genus Gymnorhina; species Gymnorhina tibicen. The sequence goes on from VXAZ01002700.1 coordinate 4,191,944, forward strand.
TATGACTAAAGGAAAAGGTATCATGCATCCAGGACGAAAGAATAACATCCTACTTTTAGAGTGGGAGATGCATCATGAAGTGATGAAGTAGAGACTATAAACAGGGTTTGAGGTAGGTGGTCAACTAAAATGTGTGTTCTCAGGGAATTTTGAATAAAAATATTTTTGATTCTGGGAGGTTATGTCCAATTCTGATCTTAGCAAGTTAGAAAGTATTTTGAAAAATTAGGGGTCAGTTCCATGGTTAAAGGAAACTATGCCTTTTCCTTGGCTTAACAAATGTTTTGCTCTTGATCTTACCAGCAAGGACACAGGGAGATAATTCAGTCAGAAGCTGCAGCTGAGGTAGAAAGATCTGTCTGTTTTCTAACGGAAACTTAAAAAATGAAGAAGAGAGAGAATCAGAGTTCCTGTGATTGAATTTTAGAATTGGTGTAATTTAATCTGCTCAGAAATTATATTTAACCTGTAAATGGGCACTGGAGCAATTTACTGAGAGGATGCAGGGAATCCTTCACAAAGGCTTCTTCACTTTTGAACAGTAAATTTAAGGACCTCTGGTAGGAACAGAGAGACATCATAAATACAGTACTGGCTCATCTTCTGAAAATCAATAATGCTAGAACTGATTTATAGGAAAAGAGAGATTTAATTCCCTAATTGTAAAGAATAGAGATTTGAGTTCCTAATTGTATAGGTTTTGGAAGTCATCAGAGTCTGTTCAATAGTAGGAAGAATATTCTGCATAATGGTAGTGGATTTCCATAATCCTCTCCTTAAATCAGTCTCCCTGATTCACTTAGGGAGATTTTGGAGCTTAAATACAAGATGTTTAAAGAGTATTGGCTTAAACAGTGACATAGCCTAGAAGCAGCAGGCTTTGTAAGCATCACTCTTTTATGAGACCATTAGAAGATTACTTTTTTTAATAGAATTTGCCATCCTCTCAGAGGAGACAAGATGCATGTTCTCTGCAGGACCAGTAACTGGGCTAAATGGAGTCAAAATAAGAGTTAATTTTTTTTATTTTCCATGTTAGTATTTGAGGCTGGTCATACACAGTTTGGACTGACTTCCATTATGGCTGCTTCTTGCACTATACATTTATGGCTTAGGTATTGCTTCTGTTTTCAGGGCTATTCTGTCTTTCATCAGAAAAAACATTTCTATGACTTCAAAACAAACTGCAGTCTTAGCTAACAGAGGCATTTGACCACCTGGCAAAAAAATCTCTGATTATGCTGAACACTTTAATCAGAAATATTTTAAATACACATTTTTCCCTTGTTTCTTAATAGGAATATTTGCAAGATCTTTGCCTCTTCATCACCAGAAGTTCCAGTTAGTTCTTGTGGCGATGGCTGGGAGAGCCCAAAAAGAGGAAAATGAGGTGGGAGGGGAACGTGAGGTGGCAGTTTTCAGCAGCAGTGATGTGAGAGAGATTGCTGATGGCCTTCTTCCTCTACGCTGGAAGAAGCAGGATGAAAGGTGTAAGGACTTGTGCTACTCTGCATAATAAGGAGAGATCTCCTGAAGTCTAGTGACTGGTTATTGCCCTCTGCTGCCCAAGATGGACCTGCTGTAATGGAAAAATACTGCTTAATTATTTTTGCAACATTCCTGCATTCCATGTTGTCAGGACATGATGCTGTCTTGTGTTCTAGGAGGATGATGGCTCAGCAGACAATCCTGTTGTCAAAAATGCATAAGTAGTTCAGCAAGAAATGAAACAAAGGCTCTCTGATACTACAGAAACAATAAGCAGGAGGGACAATAGAACGTCTTGGGAAGAAATACCTTCTGTTGTTGAGGCAGACATCACCTGGAGGATTAAAGAAAGTTATAAATAGAGAAATACCCTTTAAATAGATTTTCTGTGATGCTGCTGCAGGTCTTTGAAGAATGAAGATCATTGACTGATGTGTTTTATTAATGTTCCTTGGTGTTTCAGAGAAACATCTGTCTTGTGGTTTGACCAAAAATTCATATAAATTTTGATTGCTTGATATGAAAGAGAGTTTTATCAGCACAAATGGTGATACTTAGTATATTCCCAGCACAGTAGCCTCTGGGTTGTGATGGTTTTGGACTAGAGTGCTGCCATTCTTCTGATACTTGATACCTGCATTTTCTACCATGCAATCAAAATGCTGTGTTTCAGTTACTAACAGGTTTAGCTGAAGAAAGCCCCACCTTTAATTTTCTGTTGTACTCCAGTACTGAAGTTTACTGTCTCAGTTTCAGGTCTGGCTCATTATGTTATGCCTCTTGAACCCAGTTTTATAACCCAGAGAGAAGTGTATGTTTTGTTCCATTTATCTCTGCTGTTGGACAGTAACTTCTGGCAGTGGTGAACGTGTAACCACCTGAGCGAGCACAGCAACATCTGCACTCCGCCTATGAACTGAAGCCCTTTGTTACTCAGTCTCTTTCTCAGCATGTACTAATAAAAAGAAGCAATTCCATGAGCAGTGGGACTACTCAGTGTTGATCCAGGTTTTTTTAATCTCTTTGTTGGCTGTGAGATCAAACCAGTGCTATGTTATCTTTCCAACCTTGTAGGCAGATCCCCACCTTTCTGTAACTGCTGTATTTTGGGAGACAAAGAAAGTGTCTAATGCCAGGGCAAAGCTGAAAGAACTGGGGAAAATGTAGTGAAAGCTTGTTTCTTTTAAGAAAGTGATACAACTTTGTGTACAAACAGAGAACTGATTTCTTTGCAATCCTACTCAGAGGAAAAACCCACTTTTGTTTCCATTCTTTATCTATAGTTTGTCAATTTCACCACTTAAGTTATACAAACTACTTGGAATATTTTCTTTGAGATAGCAATTTCTAGCAATGTAGAGAAAAAATTAAATTTAGATATATTTGATGGAGCGCTGTTTTGTATTTTTCTCTAAGGGATATTTGAATTCTCAATCAAGAGAAAAGGTTATAAAACACCTTTTTCTTCATTTCCTATGGAACTTTATTTAAGGAAATGATTGAGTAGGCAGGTTGAAAACTGCTAAGTCACAGTGGACTAATACAGTTAGTAATATGAGCATCTTTAATTAGGCTGTAACTTGTTTGTCCTGATCTACTTGGTTAGTGGCAAACTTCTCTTACCCAGAGGAACTCCCTTGGATCTCACTTTCAGTCTCTGAGCAAGTCATCCTGTGAGTATTGTGCCTCACTTCCTATGAGGATTCTGGCTGTGAAATAAGTCATTTCCTTTGCTTAACCATTGAAGTAAAAGTAAAGCTGAAAAGAAATGCTTTGAAAACCATGGTTACATGGTATTGTGTGCCCTAGAGGATCAGCGGTTGCAGCAAGTTCAGCTGCTCTCCCGGAAGGCTGTGAAGATCCTGCTCCAGGGCTGCAGTGCCAGGATGTTACCACGTGCCTGCTCACACATCTGTATTTGAAGGAAAAACAAAGGCAGTTGTCCTGGTCACCACCTGGGTGATTATGTACGTGGGTCAGTGTTAAAATCTGGTGTTGGGTTAAAATTTAATTAAACCATTGGAGATCGTTTGAATACCCCACCCCCTCCTAATTTTATGGGAGCAGTTTTAGCCAGACCTTCTTGTGTACTAATGAGTTTTCCCTACAAAGGGTCTGTAGCTTAATTTCTCTGTGGGTCAGTAAGATCTTACTGGCCAGTGGAGTGCTGAGTAGTTCTTGTAACCACAAGTACAAGCACAATTTGTTCAGCATGAAACACCTTCCAAAAACCCCCAACTTTATATGCCTAAATTTCAGGTTACTAAATGCGTATGGAAATTGTGATCCAGTACAATTCAGGGAATTGCTGTAGTACATTTATTTTCTGCTGCTGTATTTTAAAATTTTATTTCAGCTTCAATAAAATGTTATTGTGTGTTTCATACCTTCCATTGTTTTTATTTTCGTCCATCATCATCTTGCTGACTTCCAAGTAAAGGAAAGAACAGAGGTGTTTTGGGATACAAGAATAGAAGTAGGGGGGGAAGGGGGGAAGGGGCAGATTTCCTTTGGTTTTTTTATGTCAGGAAGATAAATTGCTAAATTTTCTGGCCTGGGTGCCATCATGAGAACCTGGTGGGGAATTAAAGGAAGACATTGCTTGCAGAAAACTAAAAGTGCTACACAGAAAATATTTCCTGCATCTCCTGCTATAGTAGAATCCACCAGACGTGGCAGCGTGAATTCCAGATTTGTGGGAAAGATGGTCCTGAGCCTGATCCTCTCTGCAGGCAGAGGCCTAGTGTACATAACTGAGGAAGGACAGATTGTGATGTTTCTGTGTCCTTAAATGAGAGTGCAGAGTATTTTAGGTGAATAAGATAGATGGATAGGCATTTCAGCCTGTGAGAAGCTGAATTATGTTCCTTTCATAAAGTGGTCCCCTCTTGAAATTCAGTGGCTTGTGGAATGCAGAGGATCAAAGGAGATCATCAGATAGTCCCTTTTGGTCTTTAATGTGTCAATTCCAGGATACAAAGAGATCATGTGGAAGAGAAGAAAGGGGATTCAGACTTAAAAACAAAGCTGTGAAGTTTAGAGATACATGATTAAGTCTTGTGCCAACCTAGACTTGTCCATCGTGACCTCTGGGGAGCTGTGACTGGAGACACTTTTGTGACATTCCCTTTTTATCTGCTTCATCAGGCAAACCACCAGTACAGATGTCTCATGTTACTCCTGGTTTCAAACAGACAGTTTGTATGTTCAGAGTTTTGTTGTTAACTTCATTGAGACAATGGGTGGATTTAGAGTCTGAAGGCTGGAAGATGTGATGGTAGGATTGAAACCCTTGAATACCCACAGTGATGAAGCGACGTGGGAACTTTTTATTATCCAGTGTCTGAGTATTTCTTAGTCTCCTTTTATGCTGTAACAAACCAAGTTGTGAAGCAATCGGAATGTGTGTGATGATGTGACACTGAATCTCAGCTCTCAGTTCATCCTGGATTCTCTGCCTGCGAATGGATGGTTGGAGGAAGGTCAAAAGTCAGTCTCTCCAGCTGGGATATAGCCTTGCTGGGGAACCTGGCAGATGGCGATTGCTATGTATACCTTAAAACTTCTTTGAATTTTTAAAAATTTTCATATTTTATTACTAATTTCCATTTTTACTGCTACTAGAAGACAGTGGTTTTCTTGTAGCTCCTGTGGCATTTCATTTTATATCTGTTGAAGCAAAAGAAACAATTCTAGACCCAGCATAGGAGTAGGGGAATAGAAACATAATTTTTCTTCAGAACCTGAATTAATTTTAATTGGGATGCTTGGTTTTGTGCATCTCATATTTTGTAAATGAATAGGTTAAGCCCTTGTTTTTAAATGATTTTTGTTTTTTCATTTAGTGTATGTACGTGCCTTCTCATGCATTTGTACACACCAGCAAGTGCCTACTGAGGCATAACTCCTACAGCTGCAGCAGCTCTAAGTGCTTTCCTAGCTAGCAAATGCTGCATAACAGGGCAGAAAACTTCAAGGATTCTCCAGTCTTTTTTTTTTCTTTTTTAATTACTGATGTGCGTATCACCATGTGTGAGGATGTCACACAGAATAAATCTCAAGTCTGTTTTAGCTGATACATACAATCTTTTGAAATGGTATGTATTTCTTTCATGGTAAGAGCACAATTATATTGGTATTTTCACAATTCTTTTTCAGATGAGAAGAAGCAGATGGTTGCAAATGTTGAGAAACAGCTCGAAGAAGCAAGGGAACTGGTATGTTCTGGCTTTTCATATGTTAACTGCAAATTCCTAGCAAAAATAATAGGATCACTGATAGTAACATTTAACACCCATGCCCTAAAAATACTTTACAATGATACATTAGAAAATTAAATAATATGCTTGAAATAGTTCTTATATGAGGAGAAATTATTTTGAGAAATACCAAGAAGAGTGTATCCTTTTTTAATCCTGTGTTAAGTGATGCAAGGTTTGCACTATTGCTATAAGTTGATAAAAAGTTACAGACTTTGAGTTGTGGATTAGGTCTCATACTTTAGGAATGGAATTAAATATTTACACACCTTGTAAGACCCAAGCAGCAGCTGCTTGATTTCATCTGTCAGAATGTCTTGTAGAGCAATAGATCTTTTTTTCCATTTTAGCGGATGAGGCATAAAGGTGAAGGCAAGGGGGCCACGGTAGTGTGGGTCATTGATCCAAGAAGAGTGTAGGTGTTAACCAAGCATTAGTTTGTGGTTCACACTGACAAAAAAACCCAATATGTGACGAGCAGCATGTGTTAAGCAACTGTGACTCTTCTTTTATTTACTTTGTTCCCGTTACAGCCTGTCATGTCTTCTGTCTGGGAGGATTATAAGAGTAAAGTTCTGTAGATGTGGAGTAACTGAGCAAAGGTGTTGGTGACAGTTGAGATTGTCTTTTTCCCACGTGGCCAGTAGTTCCTCACCTGAAGTTGCTTTTGTTTATTACTTGCAAATGGGTTTGGTTTATCTAGTGTCAGAAATGTAATCTGAATGTTAGGATAGGGAAAGAAATTAGCTTTTCTACACTAGAATTTCTTATAATGGAAAGAACTTGAATCAATTATTTGGTTACTAACTAAACAACAAAATTAGTTTTTTGAAGTGGCATAGGAAGAAAAAAGTCTCTTGAGTGTTTGTAGGCATACATGTTGCTTTTGGTTTAAAAATAGAATTAGTCTTGTAGACCAGAGCATTGGAATAGCATCGAGTAAAGGTGGATCTTGGGATGACTCCCTGCAGTTTTGCGCTTTGAGGATGACAAGGCACCTAACCTCTCTGATTTGGTATTCCCAGTGAGAAACATGGTAAACTTACTGTCCCATCTCATGAGGATGTTCTGAAGATACAGTAAGGCATTTTGGGAACTTTCATATTCAAACAGCTGAAAAAAAGTAGAAATCTAGAAATGTTTTTCAGCTCGTTTTTGCTACAATTTGACATGGCAAAAGACAGAGCAGTACAGAGAAGCTCCAACATGGGTGGTCATTCAAATTTGGTTTTCTACTCAAAGTAGGTTGGAAGGATCAAAAATTGAGTTAATGGCTCCTTACTTCTCTCCTTATGTCAGAAAAAGATCATCTAAATTTGTATTTATTACAAGATTAAAAAAATAAATCTTGTATCTCTATTTTTCTCTTAATGATGTTCTTCATTTAATGTACTGGCTTTTCTTTCACACTTTTGTTTTAGATCTTTAGATTCAATTATTGGCTTTAAGCAATTACCCAGCATGTTTGTGATTAATGTCAAGGCTTGGGTTTAGAAATCAATTTGAACAAACCTGTTTATAACAGAACTGATTAAGAAGATCCTCTTTTAAACTAGAGGCTACAGTAGAAAATCAAAAAAACCTAATTCCTTGCTGCTGATAGTTTTCATACATTGGTTTGCTTCATTGTCTTGCGTAGTCAAAGCTGGGATTAGCTGGTTTTGTTTTATTTCCTACTTGGCTAGGAAGTAACACTCTCATGTATTATAAATATTATTACAGAGATAATTTATTTGCATTCACTAAGCAGTGATGGTTTTAAAACACTTTCTTCTTTGTTTGGGTAAAATCACTGGTGTAATTGATTTGATGTATGTGCAGAACTGACACGAAAACTTTCAGACTCCCAGGCTGCCTTTTCAAGCCAGAGCTGTGGAGTAAGAAATCTCTGGAGAGAAATCCTGTAACTCTACATCCAGTGTGGAGTATCTGATTGTTATTTTTACCAGGTTTTTAAGAAAGGTAATTGTTGTGCTAACTTTGGAGAAATTCTTTTGAGTGTAAAATCTGACATGTGCCAGAAGAACTGTGAATTTTTGAGTGAAATTCTACAGTTAAGAAGAAAAAACTCTCTGTTATTTGCCTTTATGTTTGATGAAGGATGCATCACAAAATTGTTGTGTTGCAAGTGCTGGGTTTTTCTTGTCTTGTGTTTTTAGTTTAGATCTCTATTTTAGTTCCAGGGTGTTAGAATCAAAATAAAATAGCAAAGCTTACAGATTTCTTAAAATGCTAGCAGCTGTCCAGAGCAGATTCATATGCAGAAGTTCCTGTGGGACGGGGAGACTTATTTTGGAGTACTCAACATCAGCCACACTACTTACTTTGTTGTATTTTTGAATGGAAATACGATGGTCCGCTCTGCTCTTGCTTGTTTATGAAAAATATGATTTTACGACAAATAATATGAGTTCTGAAAGTGGAGATGCATGAAATTAGGTTCACACTTGCTTGGACCACTATCTTCTGTATGGCTTCTCATGGAAATTTCTCAGCCCAGCCACAAAATGCACCCACTTAATCTCATGATGAAAAAACATTGTTAAATATTGGTCAGCCTAAATATGCCTCATCATTGTTCCTCAGACCTTACACTCTCTAATAGTAGCTCTTTAGAATGAGCATTTTAGGTTTCATGGACCATGGTTTGATTGGTGGTGCAAATTCTGGATTCAGTGGTAGATGTTTTCATTTTTGTGTAATAGACAAGAACTGAGACTTCATTAAAATTTCCCAACCTCGCACATATATATATATACACATGAGAGAGAACTGTTTATAGAACATTTGAGATCCAATATATTAAGATGAAATTGATAAGAAATAAACTATTAATTCCAGCTATTGGTTTAATTTATAATACCCCTTTGGAAAGTTAAGCCTGGGCTTAAGAACTGGATGGAATTAGAAATTGCTTTGTACATTTCAATTCATTAGTGACTATTTAATTAAAGTCTGCTTTATAGTTTATTATTGAATATCATTTTGTATAATCAGAATAGATCGGGCAGAATGACTTTTGAGTATCTGGCAATTCCATTGATTAAATTCAGATGCTTTTCTTACGATATGAGGATGAAATTTCAAAGTGTAAGCAAGTAATTACATAGGAATAAATTCTAGCAGTCCCTTGTGAAGACCTGCAGCCAATAGTTTGGGACTCTAACTGAAAAGCATTTCTGTTCCTATGCCATATTGCTCAGCCAAGATCAGTAGGAGGTGAGTGAATATTGTTTCAGATGCCTACAGCAACCAAGGAGAGGTATTCTTTTATCTTTTTTAAGTAAGTTGGAAAGATTTTAAAAGGCAGGTGAGGGATTCTTCTGCGTTCAAAACAGAATTCCTGAACAGACAGCACCATATAGAGCAGGCTCCATGACCCACTGGGTGGGTAATTAGCAACCCTGGTTTATTACTTTTGATTTGCTGTACCCCTGTGCCATATTGTATTTCAGGCCCCTTAGAATTCTACGTGGCGAGAATAAATAAAAAAAGCTTTTGAAACATAGAATTTATCTCTGACATTTTAATCCATTTGACTGTATACAAGTTCTTGAATAGCATTGTCACTAAACCCTGAAATGCAGCTATTTAATATACTTATGTATAGATTTGGGATGTAGATTTAGGTAGCCAGTTCAAGCTATGTAATTCTGCTGAGTTAGTAGTATTTAAAGAAAAAAGAATTAGTTTATTAAATATAAGAATTAGTGTATTAAACATACAGACTGGTGGTAAATAAAACTTTAAAAAAGTATATATATACACATACACACACATATATATATATATATATATATATAAAATACCTTCTTCAGCCAAGCATTTCCAAAATTGCACAGCTAGGTGGAGGTAGGCTTTCTTTTGAACTATGGTCATTTGCAGGAATTATCCTCAGTTTTACTATTTTTTTGTAATAAAATGTATTCATCACAGTTGGAATTGAAATCCAGAAATGTTTGACTAGAATCGTTCCTTCTGAGTGTTACTAATACTAATTTTGTCACTTGTGTCTTTTCCTTCTGAGTGTTACTAATACTAATTTTGTCACTTGTGTCTTAACTTAAAACTCTGTAAAGATTTTGATAAATTGTTTGTATATTGCAGAGTAAGCAACATATTTCCTTGTAAAGAAGGAATATTTCTTGAACTTAGGTATATTTCTTGAACTTAGGTAAATTTGTTCTTGCTTTAATTAACCTTTTGATTTATATACATCCTCTTTGTTTTTACTTGTCAGCTTGAGCAGATGGAACTTGAAGTTCGAGAGATCCCACCTCAAAGCCGAGGGATGTACAGCAGTCGAATGAGAAGCTACAAACAAGAAATGGGAAAACTCGAAGCTGATTTCGTGAGTTTTTAACGTATTACATAAAGAAGGCATCTCTAAGAATTTTTAAAATAAAACAATGCAGTTATTCAGGCAAATGAGAGGGTATTTTTGAATAGTGTGAGATATGAGTTCTGTGTGTATCTTGCTATGTATGTGGACAGATGAAAACCAAACTGGGGAAGAGAAGCTTTTCCTTTAGCAGCAGTCCCATACCAATATTCCAGTTGCTACCCTCCTGTCCCTTTACCCCGGAACTCTGTTGTTTCTCTGTCATTAAACATTGTGAGTGTTCATGATGTATGCGAAATAGTCAGCTTTTAGTCCTGTTTCTCAAGGAATGACAGCTTGTGGTAATGTGGGCAGTAACATGAAAAGCAGTATAATCCCCAATCCGTGGAATTTTTGAATGTAGTTTATCTCGTGCACTTCATTTGTTAGTCACTGTGTTTTCTTTTCCATTGCACTTAGATTCTTCTTGGCTTTTGTACAAATTGGTTATAAATACTACATTTTTTTGAGTAATGGATGCAAACTAACAAGATTCCCTTGTCTAGGGGCTTCTGCTACAGTTATCAGTCCTTTTTTTGTGACTGGGATTTGCACTGAATAGATTTACATAGAGACAAAACTGTTTCTTGTAAAATCCTGAAAAAGTTCAAAGGGATTGCAAAGTGTAGGAAAATGCTATGTTAATTGGCAGCAGCTCAGTTCCTCCAGGGTAGGGAGAAAGAAATAACTAGTGGCAGTATTTTCCATTCACTGGAGAACTGTGAATTTCCTCAGGTTGCTGGCAGCAGTTTAATCCTTCAGGGGAGGGGAGTTAATGTTTATACCTGCAGCCAAGAAATCCAGCTGACTGTCACTCCTGTGTGCTTCTGCCAAGTTGAGCAGTTACACAAAAATGTGTTAGAAGATGGTTGCAGTTTGTAAAGTTGGAGGAATGTTAGAATAAAAAGACACGCATCAAAATTTTGAGGCAGACTCATCTGTTACCCTGTAGGAATTGCGTGTGGCCAAACAGTGACTTCCCAGAGAGAGCAATTTCTGGACCAATTGTGAATGCTGTTTATCTTAGATGTGGGAGAATTTGCTGTCAGCATTTATTTGTTCCTGGCCTATTTCTATATGTAGGTAGATGGTGGAATTCATACTTTCATATTCCCAGGCAAGTGAAAATGAGAGAGTTCAGAACTGGACACTATATGGAAGAGGAGAAATGAGTGCAAAGAAATGCATCATAGCACTGGGAGTTACATGATGACAAGAACGTAAGTTTGTGCTCAGAGTGAAAAAGCAAAAACAACATGAGAAAGGAATGAACATATCGTAATAATGAGTAGAAACAACAGCCCCAAACCCAAGGATCTTCAGCAGAAGATCAAGGAAACAAAATGATGTGACGGATGGAGCAAAGTACTGGAAGAAAATAACTATGCTTGAAAAATCTCACTTATGTAGCAAATACTGGTGTTACAGCTAAATGCCTTACATAGTTCCAGTTTCTAAATACTAATATTTTTCTACTTCTGTGCATGAGGACTTAAGACTCTTTTTGGATTATTATTCAGTCAAATAGCAACTTGTTGGAAACTAGAACATTTGTGAGTTCAAAGAGGGAAGAGGAGGAGGAAAAGAAATGTTATTTTGACTCTATAAGCTCCAGGGCTGTCAAAGGTAGAAAGTTGAAGTATTTGCTGAAATTGAAGTGCTTTTGAGTGTTCTTGTTTCATTTTAAAGAAATTATGTCTGTGAAATAATTGCAAAAATTATATACCTCAACATATAGTCTTTTTCATTAAGTTCTGTATTTCAAACATAATGAACCAGTGCACAACTGGCACTGCTATTTTTCTTTTATATTCATTGATAACATGAGATTTGATCTTGTGATTATTTGTATGCCTTATAGCATCTGAAAACCTGCCCTCACCCAACCAATTATGGAAAACAGCAGCATAGCAGCATGTTTAAAGCTAGGAGAAGGAAATAGGAGGTATATTGGACTGTCCACTCTTTACTGGCAGGATAGACAACCTTGAGATTTATTTGTGACATTTAATATGTAACTGGTCAGTTTATTTTATCTTGAGCACTGTGTGTAATAATGACAAAATGCCATCACTGTAATACTATTTGTTATGTGCTGTGGCATCTTTATGAATATATAGGGTTTTTTTCTATACACTTTACTATGTTGAAGTATATTCTGAAAAATACAGATTTAAGCTCTGTTGAGCTGGACTTAGAAAAGTTACTCCAAACATGGCTTTACATCTCTAACTTTGTAATCAAACAGGAACAAGTTGCAAATAGGAGATTTATTTCCTCTCATTGCTAATCCTTGTTATTTTGAGACCTGCAGTTAGGTGTCAGTGCTCTGCAGTCCAGGGGTGTGTGGAGGCAAAGGCGTCTACCCCATGCACTGTATTGCACATGCATCCTTGGTAGCACACTAATCACAGTAAATCATATCCAAGGAGAAAAAAACACCTTGCCTTGTCTTAGCTCTCTCTCTTGAAGGGGAACAATGATAATGAAAATAAGAATAGCACAATTTTGTCTTTAAAACTACCTGGAAAGCATAGCGCTGTGATGGGGAAAATGAACAGAGCGAGCATTGCCCCTTGACTTCAGGCAGCAGTGGTTTCTGATGTCACCTCAGTGCTGTGCAGTCTTCCCTGGGGAGAAATACCAGAACAGGGCAAGCATGAAGTGATGCTTCTCTGCAGAAAAGCTGCACACATGTCAAAAAGCCAACTTTCAGGCTTTCGATAAACATACTGAAACAGAATGAAACTGTTTGATAAGCCTTATGCTGTCTTTTGTACTTGCAGATGTGAATCTTGGGTTTATTATCTCATTTTCAGCAGCACATCCCAGGCCCTTCATTTTTGTAGGGTGTTTTGTCCCCGTTAGGTCAGGGAGGGTCTGGTGGGACCTGCGGGACTCGGCCGGCTGCGGGGCCGTGTACGCGCTGGTGGCTCTATCTTGTGGCCCCAAGCGGAGTTGCACATCACAGTCTTGTGCTTTCCGGGCTGCTCCAGGGCTTGGGACCACCTGCGAAAGAGTTCCTGAAGCTTAAAATGATCTTCTGTCAGCAGGTCCTTTTCCTGCATCTACCGATGCACTATTTTGTGCTTTAAGTTTGTAAATACTCTTTTTCTGGCTATTTCGGGTGTAGAATGTCCATGGTGCTTGCCTGCTTGAAGTAAGTTCTGACTGCAAAAAAAAGTCTTGTATGGGCTACAACATGGACTGTAGCTGTTGTTTATTCATACAAATAAAGCGTTTTGTATTAATTGTTACCTGAAAGTAGCCAGTTATCTTTAAACAGTGGGGATATACAGTGGTAAAAGGCTCCCAGATTTTATAAACATGACTTTGAGCTGAATCTATCCCAGTCCATGTGAAAATGTGACTATATAAACCTAGCAAATATGTGGTTATTTGCTAGCATTTGAATCCATCCCCAGGGTTCCATGTACTGGCTCAGGGCTCAGAGCACCATAAAATACAAAAAACCAAAGGCAGGCATTTATTTTCCTGAAAAGCTTACTGCTGACATATAAGGCATTCAAATAGATGAGGAAATATAAAAATTCAGTAAGACAACATTATACAGTAATAGTCGTGTTACAAAAATGAATATTGCACAATCAATGTTGAAAATGAGATGAGCATATTGAGCAAGAAGAAATAGCCATCGAATAAGGGAGGCAACATAGGAACTGTTCCTATTTTGTTGGCAGCACAGAGGTAAATTTTGCAGGTAGCATTTGTTATCAGTTCAGGAGACAGTGCTTATTCTTTTTAAATTCTCAGAGTTGTTACTGATTTTGGTAATTCTGACTTTCAGACTAACCTTTAAAAGAAAAAATAAGGGGGGGATGGGGTGAAGTTGCAGATACACAGATACATTGTACAAAACTTGAGTAAACTTTTAAACATTTTTGGCATTTAACAATAGCTTCAGTCAATAGTGAAGATACATATTTACAATTTATACCTCCTTCAGGTTCTGTTTAAGATCATTGTTAAAATTTCAACTGCTGTTAAGCTATAAAAACATTTAAGGAGATAGGCAGTGGAATTTCATTGGATAAAGTTAGCTCTCTTGTATGAGTCTCAAGTACCACCTGAGTCCGGAAGCTCACCTGAACAACTCATACAGCTGTGTCTGTTATGTTCTGGCTGTTTTTGCAACTACCACTACCCCCATTTCAGGTTCAAGTTTGTACCCAGACAAACAATCATATGGCTGTAAGCATAATGAACACCATTTGTCAAATGACAAGTTGCTGGCTGTATCTTTATGGCCAGTCTTCTCTAGGTCTCCAGTTTGAACTAAAACTTTAGAGACTCGGCTGTTGCTGCTGGATTATTTTGATTTATAAAGCAAATAATGCAATAATGCTTTGTAGTTACAAAATTATGAGTCATGTGTGGGACTGCTGCGTGTTTATCTTCATTGTTGTATCCCAACAGTGTTCATGAAAACTGGTAATCCGTCATGCCAACATGTCATATGTGCACAAGAACCTTGCCTGGGCAGGTACACATGCCTTTAGGAAACCTGATCTTGTTGACACATTTGAAACTTCTGAAATCAGATTAGTTTCCACTATGTGAGTAATACAGCTCTTTTGAATGGGGCTCTGGAGGATTTGTTTTAATGGACACAAGATTGAACTAAGTTTCAGAAGAAAGAATTTGAATTATCTGGCCGTGTACTTTGACAATCTAATTTTGAAAAAGCATATTGTGAACAAAAATTCCTTCACTGCCATTTTTATAGATACTGTCACCGTCTTGAGATAAGTAATCACTCCTCTACATTGTACTCAAACTGCTCCTTACAGAGGTACTGGTTTTTTTCTTCTGTTACTTTTCTAATAACTTCTGATATGATATTTGTCTGCCTGACTGCGACTGAGCATTAGACCAACTTCTTTTCTATAGAAGCAAATTCCACATTGTCTTCAGCTTGTTTTCACTTGTGTCTCCACCCTGGTGGGTTTGTGGTGGAAGAAGGTGGAGGCATTTGACCTTTTACAATTACTTGATTTATAATACTGCTATTTTAAATGGGGGAAAAGTGATACAGGAAAGAATGGTCTCTCTTTTTTTTTTGTAACATTCAAGGCCTAAACTGATGAAATATTAGGAAGTGGTATAACTTAGAACCCCTGTAGAAAATTTTCCCTAAGTTATTTATGTCTTAAATTTCTTTTTATTGTTTTGTGTGGAAGTATGAAGATGGAAGTAAATTTATTTCATAATGGAATTAACTAGTGATGAGATGCTTTTCTGTGGAGGAAAGTGTGAAAGATGGGAGTTAATATGCTTAATTTGTGATTAACCTAAAGGGTTATGATCTTCTTAGCTGGGATTCCTGAGAGGCCAGACCAGTGAAGTACACCTTCACTCCTGGGTTTTGTAATTCTGTAGGTATTGCTTGCAAAGAATCATCCCGTGTTTGACCAGTAAGTGTGTTATGCATCTCATAACTCAATGTGAAGAGATAATATGCTGGGTGAGGGCAACCAAGCAGCAAATTTTTCATGTCGGTAAAGCTAATTCCTTAACTAGAGTCTTCTCTCAACCAACTCCAACTTGACCCTCACAGGAAATTCTGTGTCTGTCTCATCTGTTAACACGTAGAGCTAAGACTGGTGAGTTTTGTGGTGTCTCTTTGTTGGTCCTTCAGCAAGTTGTGGTGGAGGTGATGCACATGATTTTAAGAAAAACTCGTTTGTGTAGCTTAGACTTGGCTGACTGAGTACAAATAAAGGTGTTTTCAGGAAGTGATTTGGTGAGTCTGATAACTCTTGTGTGTGGCTGCAGGCTGTGAATGGAAGGCGTATGACTCATACAGGGCACTGTAAGCATTCATGCCCCTTTCCTTTCTCCCTTCACACACAAAATGTTTCTGTACTAAATTAAGCTGAAAAGTAGTCTGTGGTAGAATGAAATCTTTCTGTAAAATGTGTTTTAAGACGTAGTAGAAATTCATCATGATATCAGCTCTGCCTTTTTCACTAAACAATCCTTCTCACCTGATAGTTTGTAGACGTGTTCAGATTTCAGTCCTCGTCAGCCTTTCCCAAGTAGAGAACTGCAATTTCTCTGTTTATCATGGAGTTTGTTCCTATGTTAAAACTTCTACTTCTCGAAACAGTAGAATTAAGTATGTTTGCTGTTCTTTCTAAAAGAGAGTGGAAGAAGCCATGGTCACTCAGAATTACTTCTAACCAGCTGATGAGTAAAGTGACTTCATATACAGAAGGTGAACACTGGTTTTGGTGGTGAGGTGTGGCCCACAACGGGGAAGGCTTTATTGTTTCCCACTTCCTCAGTGATTTCTTATTCTACTCAAGTGACACTCCCTACCTGTTGTGCAAAAAGAAGCAGCTCTCACTGTCCTGCTTTTGATAGCAGCAGTAATAAAGGTCCCGTAGTTGAACATAGGTGTGGGAGGCAATGAATGAAGAAAACAGAGTGTATCTCATGCTCCCTTCGTTGTCTTGCTCACCTGCACTCATTTAAGTAGAAGTTTGATTTTGTTTCTATCACGAGTTAGAAACATAAAGATTACAAAAAAAAAAAAAAAATCAGCCAAGCTGAGCAAAACCCCCACCGTTTGAAAGTGTTTGCTTTTCAGGCTGGAACTGCACTCTCGAGTTCCTTAACGTGTCACTGCGTTTTTTCTTTTCTTTCCTTTTTTTTTTTCGCCCAGCTAGAGCGAGGCTAGTTTGCATGTCAGTGCTGAATAGGGAGAGACATGTGCTACTGGTAAATCATAAAAAATAGAGAGAAGGTTCGCTTTGACACCGGAAGGATGAATTCCAGCCGTTCCCGATGTCCCGGTGTGTTGTCCATGGAGTGACGCTGGGTGGCGCTGTTAGTTTGCAAAGCAAGTGTCGGTTCCCCCCCTCCTTTTTCCCC